>JAHWFP010072511.1:5986-23003 GCA_023313725.1 Lithobius niger | reverse complement strand
TCACAATAAATCACGTATACATGGACCATTCTTGCAAAAGTATGGTGATAACTAAATTATTACCATACTTTACATACTTTTTCCCGTCTGTGGATGAATTCAAATTTTCTCATGTTATTTTTCCATTATTTTTAACCATGACGTTCAACAATCGTTGGCCGCTATAATGTTATAAGAACAATGGCGTTATAGTTCATTGTTATAAGTGTAGCAATAAGTTATTTATTCTGACAGCTATAACACTAACGGGATAGCATAGGATCTGTAAAAGTGTACCAATAAGCAATTTAATGTGACACTTACAACAATGCTGTCTTACAACAATGCAGTGTCAATAATACTGTATCTGATTTATTGCTGAAATCGAAAAAAGTTTGGTGAAAATTTAGGTTACGAGCCAGTTAATGCCTTCTTTTCGCAGCAGTGAACCTTGAAGAGCGGGTTTAGTATAGAATGGAATTTGTTTATTCACAGAGCTTGACCCGTGGTCATTCGCCTCAATACAGCATACTAAAGGAAAATTTTACACAATGAAAACCACAGCTACAAAACACCACATACAACACCACAGGCTTCCTCTAGTCCCCTCATCAGCACGCAAATACAATTTCACCCCAGTGTCTTTCTGTTGCAACGCACAACTTCCTCCATCATGTATGAGAACTAACGCTATTGCCCTGCAGACACAAGCACCACACACCTCTGTGCCAGGACTCATTCACTGCGCACATAACCCACGCACTGCTCCAGCATCTTTTTTCACTATGGTAAAATCCACCCACATTAGTCAGTGAAGAGAGAGTTAGCGATGCGATAGAGCCTCTTCACGCTTGTTTGAAATTGGATTACGACGGTAGGCTGAACGTAGTCCATGTTTTCCCAGCATCAACCAAAACGCTTTAGGGAAGAAACGCTCTCAGAAACTATTCAGGTACGGTATTTGGCCATACATAATTTTCATGAAACACAAAAAAATGGTCGATTAGTATTTTTCAGCAGATCGCAAACTTTCACAGCCACTTGTCTTCCAAACGGAAGTAGTTCCAAGATGGCGGCGATGCCAACAACAGCGCAACGAATGCAAGAGATGGCTCTTGCAGGTGCCTGTTGAACTCCCCAAAGCAAACTTTAATGAATGTCTACAGCCAACCGCGCTAACGTGATCAAAGAAATCTATTCGTGGATCTGCAAAAGAAACACGATTGCTGGGCGGCGTGTCCGAAGCTGCTTCTGTCTATCGTTGCAGAACAGAGTTCAAAGTAAGTGTCGGGTGTTTGCCTGCGCCACGCAAACGAAATCCGAACTATGCATAATGCTTCATACCATTCTGTGGAGGAGGAAAAATATCAACGAAGAGTTAACGTAAAGCTGACATGCAAGATTGGCTGCAATAATGCTGTTGATATTACGATGTTGTCGAACCGTGAACTGTGTGCATTAATTGAAGGTGCAAAAACACGGAACGATCACAACCGACATTCATTCGACAGCCTTGCTGCGATGCACGGACACACATACTTAAAAAGGCGACGAATTTACGCTTTTAGAAATTCGGAAAAAGTTCATGATTTTTGTCGAAATGACGACATTGCACCTGTTGAAAAGTGACACGTGCCGTAAACGAATACCAAGTGCCACCAAACCTAATTTCTCACGGACGACAATGAGACGAATCACTTCGGATTTTGGAGCTTACTTTCCGTAAACATCAACGTCACAGCTTGGCTAACCTGGCCTGGCCATGGAACGAGACGATAGGCTATTGTTTTAGCAGCGGGGGGGGTGGGGGAGAGAGAGAGAGAGAGAGAGAGAAGGACATTGATTATTGTTAATGCTGGCCACACGAAATCAGTGTTTGAACAGGCTTGACTGTGACGAGTTTCGGAAAGTTTGACAACTTTGGCTTGCAAGCGCCACGTAAGGATTGAAGCAAGACATTCGTTACAGTTTGTCCCTCCCCCCCCCTTACCTTCATACCCCAGCCGCTTCTAACGCTCCTCGAAACGCTCTTTTGAAAGACCAAACCAATGCGGCCCTTTTCAGGAACATTTTTGAAAGAGAAATCATTCCTGTTTAATAAAATTTCGTAATGCAGAAATAACACACACTATTAAGCATTAAACAATGAGTGTATTAACAATAAAGACATGCTATAGTGTAACACTACCTAAAAAATGTGAAATTGTTAGCATTAAAAATAATAGCGCGAATGAATTATTGTTATGCTATTTCTGCATCATTGTTTCAGTTGGAGCTCGCGGATGAATACAGACAGATCAGCGGTAAGCAGGCTTTGGTCGCGTCGCTAACACTTTCTCCACTGACTAATGTGGGTGGATTTTACCATAGTCGCACTGACACAATGTGGCTACTCACATTGCTGGGCTCCACTAATGTATACAAGGATTAACATCTTCAAAATGTGTTTTGCACGGAGTTCTAATACCACCACCTGCACCTTCTTCTCCAACAAAGCTCCATGTGGCTACACACTTCCAATGGTCACTCTCACTATGTACAAGAAGCAACATCTTCATACCGCATTTTACACGAAGTTATAACACAACGTCCAATATCATCTTCAACAACATAGCACCATGTGGCTACACACTTTCACTGGTCATTCCCACTGTGTACAAAAAGCACTTTTCCGCGATCGCTACAAAAACAGCTATTCAATTGGCCAATTCGTAGCACGAGTGATATTTTTCACTTGTATTTATCAATAATAATATCAGGAGAGCGTAGTTTTTATCCATAAATTTTCTTTACCAAAAGAATCATTCCGAAGCTAAACAAATAGGAGCACTTGTGCGAGGTGTTTTATCAGCTTCGGAATGTCAAGCGGCGTTGAGAAAGTGTATCGATACTTAAACCATGCTCGAGTTGTATTTGAAACCAGAATATACCATCTCATAAACATAAACTTAAAAATAAAACCTCAACTTGCATACTACAGCCTAGTTATATTTCAGTGATTTCTAGCTTGCATTCACATTTCCTGCTTGCACGAAATTATTAAAGTGTCTAAATTGCTGCCAATATGCACTCACTGGTTCGTTTAGTGATTATAGGTCTGGTAATTTCTACCGCCACTTCCACGAATAAGTAGTTTTGTTTCCTCAACGATCCATCGCAAAAAAAAATTACCTAAACAGCATAATTTATAATGTAGGATATCAATAAAAGGAATAACGTGGATACCGTGGCATATAGATCCATTATGACACTCCTGATTTAGCCTAAAATAATAGTTTATTTTCTTTCATGTTTTTCTTGTGGTCGTCTTTACTGTTGAATATGATGGTTCGAGTATGGCCGTAAAACATTGGATTGACATCTTAAAATTCTGTGATACTTCCTCAAGTTTTTTCTCTTTTTTTGGTTAATTAAAGAAATGTGTCACGAAGTGAATTACCACTTATTTGTGACAACAATGCATGACATTAAAAATAAAAATAACCAACATTTCTTACACATCATCGTACCAAACATAATTTCCTTCACAACAAATACTTTAAATAATTGAATACATTTCCGTCCCAATACATTGACACCATTTGCATACATTTCAGTCAAAGAAATATTTGTGCGAAGACCAACAGCACCAACGTTCAACTTTAGCTTTTAGAATAATTAGTGGATAGCTGTGATCCGTAACAGAATAAATAATCCATTTAAGCTGAAAGTAATTATGGGGGTGGTTAACTTCAGTGCGACGATCAACAAACATTTGGTGCATCCTAATTGGCAATTACCTTAACAGCAACGTGAATTAAGCTGCAGCCTTAAGCAGTAGCAAAACCATATTCTTTTACAAGGAAAAGGTAATAATCATATTCTTCATAATAATAATATTGGTGGGTAGAAAAGAATGGCAAGGGTTAAAATTTTAATTACTTGTGATTACATGTATATTTTCCGTATAAAATCATAAACTATTTATAGATTAGACCTAGACTGGTTGATAGTGGCATGAGCTGGTATAGATTTTGCTTGCGGGAAGAACAAAGTTCATATCTTTTCTTGGAGCATGGGATAATTGTCTAACTGTTAAATCGCATAAGTGGAAGAAAGTATACTGTCTGCACCAGTGTAACGGAAAATCGTCTAAAAGAAATTTTTAGAATAGAAACTGTTCAAACACTACCGTAACTGTAATTTATACATAAACTCACTGTGGTTATACAAATAACATCAGAATAGTAGTTAAAATTATACTGTTTGTATGATTATCCATTGCACAATTATCCAAGAAAAACTAAAATGATTAATATGTCCTTTCTTATTTAGTTTTCTTCGACCAAACTTGGCTAGATAGTAAATAATCATGGAAGATATATTAATACCAAAAATTATGCAATTTTGTACAAGAGTAAAAGTAGAGAGCCACACGTAAATTTGACAACTGTTCACTTCTTGTTGTTGCGCTTGTTCTTATTCTGCCACTGTTTCAGAAAAAAAATAATGCACCTAACTAAAATCTGAAACATGACCTAAGCCAGAAATTTGTCCTTCATCATGAAAGAGACTGCTCTTTCAATAATTGAAGGATCCATTTCGAAGGTACGAAACCCTGAACAATCAGAGTTTTAAATTTACATTGTTTTCCGCATTTTAACTAGCGAACAATGCCAATCAGCAAGCACCAACAGCAAGAAATTAACTAAAAAATAAAGAAATGGTAACAATGCCCTTTAGCCAACAATTATTCACGCACCGGTATTATTCGTTTGGTTGTCATTTAAAATAAACGTTTTTTCAGTTTTCAGGCCACATTACTGCATGCCAAAAAAAAACAAGAATTTCATAAAGAAATACATATACTGCTTATGCAAAAAAAATCACAACATTATTATTTTCATAGATGAAACACGAAGCTCTCTATTGGGTGGTTCCGATAGGTTCCAATTGGTGGTTTGTTATTGTCAGTTTCGTGTGGTTTTGTTGTTATTGTCAGTTAGGTTAGGTTAGGTGAGTTTGGGGTTTTGCATTTCATACTGAGGTGGTTAACTGGTTGAATTTGGCATTTCATACTGGGGCAGTTAATTGGTTAGGTTATGTCAATGATGATTTAACCAGTTTCCGTAATTTGGGATCAATTTGTAGTGCCTTCCGTGAAAATTAGAGGTAGGTGTTTTTCTCTTTTGTCGAATTTTGGGCCATGTGCGTAAAAGGAACATGGGAAGAAAACGGGCTCTCATCCTATTTTTGTAATGGACTAAGAATTACCTGCTGAGTAATGTTTTCCTTTTCCATTTTTGAGGCAAACGCACCGTTTGGCCGTGGTGAAGGTCCAAAGTTAGCACCGCGCCCCGCCAGAAAGCATGAAACTGGGCGAAAGTCCGGCAAGTGAAACGCCAAACCCTAACCAGTTCATTACCTCAAGTGAAATGCCGAAACCGGTTCCTAACCTAACCGACAATAACAACAAAACCACACGAAACTGACAATAACAACCCATCTATCTGAACTGTAGATGGGAAAAAAATATCAGCTAAGAATGTGGAAAGAAAACGGCTTCTCATCCGTGAGTGCAAAGAGTGCTGCTTTCAATAATTCCTGACGGCCAAACGAAGCCTTTGCCGTAAAAATTTTATGCGAAAATGTTGTTCAGTTGATCATTTTGTCATTCTAGTCCAACGAGAGATCAATCGGAGAGGAGCCCTTATTCTTCCCATAAGCCGCATAAAGTAAACTTGTTCCCTCTATTGTTTATTTTACTATCGAAAGTGATCGTGGAATGAATTTATAATTCTGCCTTTATTCCGGTAGCTACGCACCTAGTATGCACTATGCCGTTGACTCACACGTTTGTCGAATTGATTATACTAAAACAAACTGTTACACTAAATAATCGATTACACAATAATTACCTGATTAGCAGGAGCCACATAATTACACGACTTGCCAATACGCATAGAATCCTAGGAAAGCCTTCCCGGCGAACCATAAAGTAGCCCCCGTTTTTTCAGTGGTTTGCCAATAGCTCAACAACAGATAGAATTCCGTTTTCCGTGCATGCTGTCAAAACCTGAAATAAACTAGGTCAGTTGAGGTTCAACTTTTTTTTTCATACAGATGCATAATTGGCAAACATTTTTAGTCAAGGACCTAAAACCGTTCATATGCAAACGATTTAGCCATAAACTGTTCAATAACAACGCCTACAATTTGCTGGCACGTCTTCTAATCGAAATCATGTAAAATCGACTAATATTTCAGTCACTTCCGGTCAGACGCTGAACGGGTAGGCATGACCCGTTCAAATAAACGACTGGAGTGGGACGAAACGTCATTTAACAATAGCTCACGACGCAAGTCCCTTGTTCTCCCCGAATGTATTTCAATAACTGATTTATGCATTGCTTGCATAAGCAGTTAAAAAGGTACACGGATAAAAGTTTAGGATTTTTTATTTTAATAATCAAATCTACAATTCAGAAAATTGCATCTGTTTAAGTCCTGGTCTGCTTTAAGAACAGTTCAATTCGTAAAGCACAACAGCACTGAAACAGTTGCACTAACAGACAATGAAATATGGACACTTTAGGGCAGCAAGAAGGGACTGATCGATAAGTCCTTCCACCCCATTCAATTAAATCATTTGTCTGTCATCTGCGTATGATGTCGTCTGTCTGGCTGGAAGTCAGTGCACTACCACAAGTAGAAACTAATCAATTAAGCTGCATAGCAATGAAGTCAACATTTCCAAAGTCGTTATTTCACAATAGTGATTTAAGGGGTAGTGAGAATGAAATGATGGGTCAATCATACCAGAAAGGCCAACAAATGTGCCAATTTGGCAATGTCTATGTGTTTCGTACTCAAACAAGAAAAAGGGTGGTCAAATACAAAGAAATGGACTGGGCTTTACCAGTGCAAACTCACGCATTGCCTAGTATGTGACTTGTTCTGAGTGGGCAGTTATGACTAATTTTTTTTTTCGTTTACGAAAACTAATTTTATCAGGCAATTAAAAAAAATACAGAGTACGTTTAAAATCACAGCCAAACACAGTAACACAGAACAGCAAAAATGTGAGTTACTGGACATTATTATTAGTGAGTAATTTTTTTGTTTCTTGAACGGACATCTATAAGTTTCAAACCAACCAAACCTGATTGCGAACGACTTGTTTTCCGTCAAAATTTGATTTTTAACAGGTGTGGTGATGAATAAAACACTTTTAACTTTCTCCTTCCTTTCCACCTACTGAAGACTGTAAGATGTGAACCAAAATGTTTAACCAGCAGGATTTTGATTGAAATATTACTTTAAGCAAGATTTTACTCAACACTTCATCTCTCCCCCACGATCTCCAGTTGACAAGTTGTCGATCAACAATTTTACCACCAAGTTTTCACTTTAAACATTACTTTACGCAATATTTTACTTTAAGTCGTCCCCACCTCCTTTGGTAGAGAAATTGTGACTTTAAACATTACTTTAAGGCTAAATTTACTATAAACTTTGATTCCCCCTCCACCTTCGGTCGACTACTTGTCAACCAACACGTTTCCCAGAAATATTTTTATTTTAAACATTAATGTAAGCAAGATTTTACTTTAAACTTTATTTGCCCCCCCCCCCCCCGACCTTCCTCCAATAGAAAAATTTTCTACGATTATTTTTTCTATTTTAAACATTACTTTAAGACAGATTTTACTTTAAACTTTGCCTCCCACAAACCCACGCCTTCGGTGGACAACTTGTCCACCAACAAGTCTTCCAGCAATATTTTTATTGTATAAAACGTTACTTTAAGACGAGAGGAAGACTTTTAGGAAGACAATTCAGTAAATGTGCATCCGTACTGAGGGATTTACTCATACATTTGAGAAGCGTTTTAAGATAGGAAAAAATGAAGATAGAATTCAGCTGTTTATATAAACAACTTAAATACGAAGACTAACCCAAAGATAGGGTTTTCATTGTTTTTGCAGAGTAGTAGGCAAACATCTGCGGTGATGTTCGTGGTTTGCTTGGAGTTACTGAATGCACGATTCCATGGCAAATTAATGGATAAGACTGCCTAGCAGTGAAGGCGAAATTGTCACTGTCCATATTTCATAATTGTCCGTGATTGTATATTTGATTATTTACATTAAAAAGCCTACATATTTATCCATGTACATTTTAATAAGTAAAGTGAACTTCAATCGTATAACCCTTTTTTTACTGCACACTTGACATTGACATTTTAGTTTGTAATCCATTACACTTTATTCTGTATAGATAATTTTCCCGATTTTTTAACAATTGTCCCATTTGACTATTTTCTAGTTAACACAACATCCGATGCCACTTTTCGTCACATGGTTGATTAAATAATTTAGATGGTTAGTTCGCAGAGTATCTGCTAGTCTGTGCTTGCCAAGGAAGTGTAAGACTAACACATCTTACCACGTGCTGTTATTTGAGAGTAGTAACTTCCATTTAGATTAATCAGCGAATCCAATCTACAGTCTAGTCTTCTAGTCCAAGTAATGGAGATGCAAAAGAACAGTCATCCACCTAAAAGACTTGACGTAAACTGACAACCAAAATCCATAGTGCTAGAGGGTAGGAGTTACAGTTTTGCTTGGTAATTTCAATTGGAAATACGAGCATGCTAACCGTATGCATTTCCACGGCTTTTCTGAAACCGAATATCGTCTATATGCAAGGCTACAAGACATTGTAGTTACAATATCTTCAACGTCCGAAACGACGATCTTAAATGAATGTTTAAACTAACTTCACCACCAGTATGAGCAGTTGTATGAAGTAGCTGCTTGTGTTCAAGAAGCATTTTCATTTCTCGTTACGGTACTGATAGCACAGTTGGCTCTGACTTTGTGTTTCAACGCCTATATTGTGACAGAAAATATATCCATTTTTTCTAATGCACTCATAGCATTTTCCTTATTAGTGAAGGTTTTCCAGTTATTTGCCGTATTTGCTGCTGCAGAGAACATCACAAACCAGGTAAACAAGGAAACTGGTCGATCCAGTTTTGTTAGTCTAAGTAATAATTTAAATTAAATATAAAAAGTATAACTAGCCATATCGTTTGCTTCGCTCACTCCATTGGCGTCAATCCATGGTTCATGTAATTTCTTTGATCTTCAAAGCATCACAGAGTTGATGTTCCGATTATTTCAATACAAACTAATTGCGATTGTTGTTCGCAGTTGGTTCATCGCGTCCCTCAGTACGCCGACATTTCATCTACATCATTGAAAACACACCATTTGTGGGTTTGTTTGCACGTTCGTATGCCAACCCCAGTTAGGGTTGCCCTCAAAATGTCCTATAGTGCAGAAAAGTTGCCTTTAGGATCAATACCACACGCACACAAAAAGCGTCACTCTGAGGTCAAGTCTTGAATTACCACAAGGACCTTGAAGTTTAACACTGTTTGTCAATGGGAAGACCGACAAAAAAAAGGCAAAGATAATGATTTGATTGGTCTAAAATTTTATTTACATCATCTGAATTGTTATTCTCTGAGACCATGTGAACAATGCTGTAACTACAGGAAATATAATTTTTGTTCAAAACACTACAGCCTATTTTGGCCCATAACCTAATTGATACTTTTCAGCAAACAAATCGTCATGTTGTACTTTCCTTTTATGGTTTCGGTGTCTCAGAGTATCAAATGAGATTATGGTAAAATTAAATTTTAAACCAGTTAAATCATTATTTTTTCCTTATTCATCATTCCGTCCATTGACATACTCAGTCATAAAATTGAAGGTCCATGTGGCATCCTAAGACTCATAGTGGTGAAATTTGTTGAGTGTGGTAGTGTTGTTAAAAGAAAAGTTTCCCGCAAAATAAAATGCACACATTTCCGGTGCAAGCCCCTACGACCCGTACCAAGCTAAGAGTAGCGCTAAATGAAAATTACAATACCGCCATCCTATTCAAAGAAAGCTTTAAGCTTATCTGGCCGACATCTTCTACCACTATTATTGTCATCATAAAATATAAATAAAGTTTATGATGTGACAGAAGAAGCGAGCAAAAAAGGATTAGCACAAGTACAGGTGTCCAAAGTAAGACGCCTGGTTGGAGGGCTAGAAATGCCACAAAACTGTAAATAAGACTCGAGGGGAAAAGTGCATAGTTAGACTTTAAGCCAACGTGTTCTTTTTAATTCTGCATTGTTTTGGGGTGTGACATATTTAGTTTGGTGTTTAGTAAAAATCTGGATTAAACATTTTTTACACCTATTAAGTATTCTCTAAATACAAAGTGTAAAACGAAGACACAAAGGGATCAACAGTTTTTAGCGAGCCTTAACCGCTTCCGTTCTTCTGCCCGACAAAGCCCAAAGGCCCTATGTCTGCAGCACTAGGACACACAATGGAGCAAACAAGGTGACCAGTCAAGAATGACAAGTTAGCAGTGATTGCGACGAAAAATGCTATGTTCCATTGTGTTTCTTTGTTTATTACTAATATTTGCGGATAAGATCCGTTTCTATAACCAATGTATTGTTTGCAGTATTACCTACATTCACAAACTTTCCACCAGACGTCAAAACGTCCCAATTCTGAAAAATGTTTCGGCTTCAAATATTTCCGGTCACCTGTGTATTTTAACTTGACGTTTGTTTCTGCGTTTTCTTGTGTGATTCTGCCCATTCAAGCACCTGAAAACGTTCTTGATGCAATAATTGTGCTTCTGCACCTTCTGCTATACATGCTGCCGCTTAATACCACCTTAATTTAAACGTTTTATTCTTACTTTGAATAATGAGTCCTGAATCATTATCCGGAAATTTTTTAACATCTTTTGTAACACGCTTTGTGTTTTTAACTTTAGTTGTCTAACTTCGTGGGTATGAGGTTAGCTACTTTGATCTCTCGAAAATACAAGGTTCATTCCCTAATGATCTGATTTTTTTTTCAGGCTAGAAGTGGATTACATACCTTGCTTGGAGTTGGTCCTAATTCCCTGTCTTCTGATGATAAATTAAAGGTAATATTACAAGTATAAATTATGTATTATTTGTATAAACTATATATACCATACACTGGTTAGCAGAAGATTTTTGAGTATGGCCTCACATCCATTTGGCCAGTCTGGAACGTTTCTAATTTCGATGCTCTTAATTCAAAACAGGAATTTTTTCTTTTTCTCTACTTGTATTATGACATGAACGTTCTCAGTTGCCGTTCAAACTGCAACGATTGATACGATTAAACTGATCGACATGCTCGTTGGCACGACCGTCATGGTCATGGGCGTCACTATGAGAATTTTCCTGAGAGAAATTTGCTCTCTTGATCGTGTAGTAAATTCGGCCATTCACAACCGACTTACAGTGAAAATTTCCCTGACAGAAATTTGCTCACTTGATCGTGTACTAAATTCGCCCAATCACAACCAACTTACATTGATAATCACGCAGTAGCTTTGATTATCACTATAAGCCGATGTTCATTGGTTAAATTTAAAACTAAATCAGTTAGGCAATATCCTGCAGCTTTCATTGGTCGACGCAGCGTAATGCTAAACCGTGCAAGACATGGCGAGCACTTTCTGAAGTTGATACACTTTCGGCAGTCATTCGCTTTAAACGTTACATTGTTGACACGTTACGATGCGTTTGTTGAATTCATTTCAAATAAAAGTATGTATTTTCCTTCCAGTAACAGTCCAGAAGGCCTTTCTTTCGAAATACGCACTGCGTCGTTCATTTGCGTAACCTAGCAACACCTGCAATCACACGTAGAAGCCTGTGGCAAAACCCGTTATTCCGCCTGTGTCGTTAGGCCTAACGTCAACGTAACCTAGCAACAAATTCTGAACACCGTTTTGAAATTTATTACGCTCCACTACAGTCCGTATTAGATTGTTTTTTTTATTTACTCTTGCAATTTTAGAAAAAATAAAATTATGTACTGCATTTATTAATTTATTATTACGGAATTGTTTAAAGTAAAAAGTTTGGAGGTATGCGCCAATGGAAAATTCTTCAGCGGCGGCGAATATCAATTTTATTCCTAGCGACCGTAGTGCCAATCGGCGCGCCGTTATTTGGACGGCAGCGCGACTTTTATTAAATTTTTAAATGTTGCATACGAAATTTAGAGTGCTGAATACTGAAATATGACGTGAATTTCTCTAAATAAATACCCCGCGAGCTATTGGAAATTATCAAATTTTTTCAACACTCGTGTTTTGGCCCATTAAACTCACTCGTGCTATTTAATGGCAGATAATTTCTCTCGTGCTACGCACTCGGGAAATTAATGTATGCCTAAATAGCACTCGTGAGTTTATAGGGGCCAAAACACTCGAGTTGAAAAAAATTATCGATAATTTCCTTAGCTCTTGGGATATCATGTATGAGTATATCCCGCTTACCACCATGATGGAAGGTAGAGGAAGAAACACCACCTTTTCCTCGGTAATACCCCTCTTCCTCGATAACACCACTTCTTCCTTTTCGTCGTACGCATGCGCAACTTGCCGAGCTAAGCTTAAAACAGATTGTAATTGCTAGTTAATAGTCGCGGCTTTTGACTCGCATATATACCAGCAGAAGAACTCGACATATTCATTATGATTTTCGTATTTTTACATTAAACCTTATAATTTTTTTATGCTAGTATCTTATAATTTTTCTTCGGCGATTTATTGGCAAAAATAATATAAATTTTTACCGCATTAGTCTTTTATTTTTTACGATCCCATGGTAATTATTAACAAACGATTAAAAATTAGTACAGGAACACATACAGCGCCATCTCTCGGCGGTTTTCAGCAATGCGTGGTTGATGCAGCGCGTTTAACAGGAAAAAGCCGCAGACAGCAGCATTGACTATAACTTCTCGTTGGAGACAAATAATTTTATGAACTGATATATTGGAGCGTTAATAAAACGTAGCACTACGTTATAATATTAATAAACACAAATTATGTGCTTAATCCTTTTGTTATTATTTATTTTGAATTGGGATATACTCCAGTAACACAGCCCTCTAGCTTTTGTGAATAATACGGCTAAAAGTGTTTTCACACTCATCCTGTAACCAGACTAAAACTAACTCATGCTAATTAATTTGAAATTATACCCATTATATAATTGCGAAATAATTAGCATTCGTTAGTTTTACAGGTTACAGGCTTCGTGCGAAAACAGTAGTCGTATTATCCACAAAAGCTCTGGGGCTATTACTACTGATAATACGTCAGTAGCTTTCGAAAGCTCCAACTGTTTTCGCACGAAGTCTGTAACCTGACATTAAAACTAACGAATGCTAATTATTTTGCAATTATATAATAGGTATAATTTCAAATTAATTAGCATGAGTTAGTTTTAGTCTGGTTACAGTCTGAGTGCGAAAACATTTTTAGCCGTATTATCCACAAACGCTTTAGGGCTGTTTTACTGGAGTATATCCCAATTTAAAATAAATAATAACAAAAGGATTAGGCACATTATTTGTCTTTATTAATATTTATAACGTAATTTTATTAGCGTACCAATCTATAAGTTCATAAAATTATTTCTCTCCAATGAGAAGTAATAAGCGATGCTGCTGTCCATGACTTCCTCCTGTTAAACGAGCAGCATCAGCCACACATTGCTAAAGATGGCGCCGAGAGATGGCACTGTATGTGTTCCTACACTAATTTTTAATCGTTTTATCATAACTACCACGGGATAAAAAAACTAAAATATTAATGTAGCAAAAATTAAAATTATTTATGTCAATCGATCACCGAAGCAAAATTATAAAATATTAACCTAAAAAATTATAAAGTGTGATGTTAAAATACGAAAATCTTAATGAAAACGTCGAGTTCTCCCGCTTGTATATATGTGAGTCCAAAGCTGCAGCCATTAACTGGCACTCGGTATCTATTTTAAGCTTAGCTAGACATTTGTGCATGCGAGTAGTGTAATCTCTGCAACTCTACGCCAGTTCGGCTACTTCCACAATTCTAAATTCTTATCGCCTTATCTGTGATGTCACAGATAACGTGACGTATTGGGTTAGTGTTAGTATGACTACGCATTTTTATAGTGACTTGCACTTTTTTTATTAACTTTGCGTGGCATCTACCTCCTTTGAAGGTTGGAGTCAGAAAGAAAGATGGCTTCCGGTTGTAAGTAATATGTAAGGCCTGCTCGCCCTCTGATTGGTCGAGAGTCGGTCACGTGAGCGGAGGGCGTTTCCGGTCGACCCTCGAGCGCTAGGAATTGGAACTAAAAATGGAGGTTACTAACCTATCGTGTCGTCATTCAGAGTGGAAGAAAAATAAAAGGTCGTTTTTTCTGTCAAATTTGTTTTACTACATGTTGTAACAAGAATCTCAGAATTTAATCGTCATAAAAATACAACAGTTCAAACAAAAAAATGACAAAATATGTTGTTACAAGTTTGAAACAATAAAAAAATAACATTGTTGATACACGTTATCGGTTTTACCTTTTTTACAATGTATTATCAGGTATGGAATAATGTCCATACGATAAACTCCTAATGCCATCACTTAATAGATACCGGTTATTATCGTAAGCGCTTAAACACAGTTTGTTCTGTTCTTCGGTCACTAGCTGGTGAGTTTTACTCCGAATGTTAAAATTCATCTTAAAACAATATACATTTTGATTATGTAGTACATCAACGTAATGCCTGTGAGTTACTTCTTGTTTTAGTACACGTCTCTGGATACTTTTTCCAACAAGTTTGTTAACATCGCCATAAATCAACGAATACATTTTAGCTTTCAGGCCGCAAAATTCTAGAATGGGGACGGAACAAGTCTCGTCTTTAAAAATACCTGGCACTTTCTTGTTCCGGGTCGAGTACAAAGCATGATCTGTAGGATAATCACTCATATCGTATCTATCTAGATGCAACAACATGTCTGCGTATATATTATCCGTAAACATTTCATAACATAAGGAATCGGTGTCTGTGAACAACAATGAAGCATTGTTTCCATACAAGGTTTTTATATGTCCGTAGGGAAAAGCAAACATTAAATACTTGATCAGATCGAGAACAGTGAACCCAACATAAATTGTTTGTGATAGAACCATTTTGGTTTTCCTCATCTTAAAAATAACAACATTTTCATCAAAAACAACGAAATTCTCTATGTTTGGTTTTGAAGTCTGATTCCTCGCTTTACTCTCAGTGGTTGCAATTTTAACGCTAACTCGCTTCCTCAATTGTTCAACCGTCTTACCGTACAGAGAATTCGTTATTGTCTTTTAAAAATCTTTGTGGAAAGCGTTAGTGGCATGTTGACGTTTTGCCGTATTTAGTTCAATGTACGGTTTTAACGAGGCTTTCTGCGCAAATGACAAAACACGATAAATCTTACTCATTACTAAACCTTGTGAAAGATAATACTTTAAGACTCTATAATGGACAATATATTTTCTAGAACTGTGCGAAAGGTTAAGAATCCTATGCAAATCTTGACAATAAGGTGACAGCTGCTCATAGCAGATGAGCATTGATTCGGGACACAATAGAAAATCGGAATGAAGGTCGTGTAAGTGCGGGGAATAATCCAGATCCACTTCTAGAATGTAACCTTTTGCTGCATCGTCTTCTATGGCAAGAATGTCTAAATCACGGATTTGTTCTTCCATCAACCACATAAAATCCCCAAAAGGCAGCACTTGACTGAGGCTCCACCCATACAGGTTATTGGCATCAAAAATATATGATGTACGAATGAGGTTTTTCAGGACAATACTTCTCGGGTCTGGTACTGTTGCCTGACACTCGGTTGCCCGACAGTACTTTTGCCCAACGCCCGTTTCCTGACAGGTCTGTTGCCCAACAGTGATGTTTGCCCGACAGGTGAGTTGCCCGACTGAGATGTTTGCCCGACAGGAGAGTTGCCTGACAGCGATTTTTGCCCGACAGGTCTGTTGCCCGACACCGATGTTTGCCCGACAGGTGTGTTGCCCGACAGTTTTGTTTGCCCGACTATAAGTTGCCCGACAGGTAATTTATTAGAAATGTACAAGACATATACTACCCTAAAAAATTGTAATAATGCAAATAGTTAACAAAGATGATATTTTTGTTCACAAAGCTGTTCACAAAGCAGACAGAAAACGTTGAAGAGAGGGATACGAAAATTAAACAAAATTAAAAAGTTTTTTTTTTAAATTGTGAAATTCAATCAAAATTTTAATAAAGCAATCAGCTGAAGTTTTTGTCAAAAAGCGGAACAAAGCTGTAAAAAGCAGACACAAAGCTGTTAATTTTAAAAATTGTAAAATTCATTGAAAAATTTTTATAATGGAAACAGTTAACAAGGCTATTTTTATTAAAAGAGCTGAACAAAGCTGCTACCAAAGCTAAACAGTTAACAAAGTAAGTATACAAGGCTGATACTTTTCAAACTTGTAAAACTCAATTCAACATTTAACAGTTAAAAAAAAACTGAAATTTATGTTAATAAATCTGAACAGTTAACAAAGCAGATATAAAAAGCTGATATTAAAAAAAATTTAATTCAATGGAAATTGCAGCAAGAAATGAATTCCTAAATGAGAATGCTGAACGGGGTGAAGAAAAATTATTAAAAAAAAGTAAGGAGGCGAGAGGCGAAACCGAGGGTGCAAGTGAAATGAAAGACGGAACAAAAAAAAACCACACCCAGGCTGGGGATAAGCAGGTAAAAGTGAAAGGTAAACATACGGACTGGGGGAATGGTAGGATGAAGTGGAGAGGGAAGGAAAAGGAAAATGAAAAGGAAAATGGTCGGAAAAAACGAGGGAAGACATGGGGAGTGGTGGAAGGTGAAAAGTATGAAACAGAAGTTTACTGAAAATAAAAAAAAATGAGTTTTACTTTTCTTTTAGTGCGGTGCGATATTTTTCTTATACATCACTGTCAGGAAAACATTACTGGCAGGCAACACACCTGTCAGGCAAACATTACTGTCGGGCAAGTCACCTGCTGGGCAAACATCATTGTCGGGCAACTCAACTGTCGGGCAAACATCACTGTCGGGCAACTCATCTGTCGGGCAAACA
>JAHWFP010072509.1:90184-121447 GCA_023313725.1 Lithobius niger | reverse complement strand
GAGACCCACTAATACGAGATGACCTTCTGACCAAGAACAACCACTAACCATGGACGACCCATTGATCTAGATTGATCTACAAACCACGGATGACCCAGTGATTCAGAATGAACCACTGATCCAGAACGACCCACTAACCCATGGACGATCGATTGACCCACTAACCATGAACGACACATTGACCCAGAATTACCAACTGACCCAGAATGACCACTGCCAATGGACGACCCATTGACCTAGAATGAACCACTGACCCAGAATGATCTGCTGACCTTGAACGACCCTTCGACCCAGAATCAGCCACTGATCCAGAACACCCCACTAACCATGGATGACCTATTGACCAAGAATCGTCAACTAATCCACTAACCATGGACGACCCTTTAACCCAGGGGTATGACTGGGGGTATTACTAGGGGTATGACTGGTAAGAAAAGCAACAAAAGTAGCCATGCTAAAAAAAGCAGTCTATCAATCAATACGTGGATGGTGAAGTATTAGGTTCTCTCTTCCAAGCAAGGGACGAGGAGCCAGGAAAGTTAGAAACAGTAATTGTTGCTTGTAAAGAAGTCTCAAAAATTGGAAAGTTGAAGTCGAGTGTCAAGGTCATTGCTAAGAAGTTGGAAACAGAAAATGAAAAGTAGCGCGCTAGAGTGAATAAAGACATGGGTGTTGTTAGTAAAGGTAGAAGGGTGATTAATAAAGGTGTTAAAAAATAGCAAAAAAGGAAAGTTTAGGTTTATGTACTGCAAGATTCAGTGACCTGTTGGATGTAAAACTGAGGTGTTAAAAGAAGTGAGAAGTTTCAGCACTTTTTGCAGATAAGATATAGTTACAGCCAGTTTCGTGCACAAATAAAACCACACTACGTTTCGGGAGGACAACCTCCCTTCTTCAGGTAAAAATAAAACATTAAAACATTAAAAAAATTCATGGCAGTCTATAAAAACAAACCATTCAGGCATGGTCAAGGCCTAAAACATTATAATTATTAAAAATATTAAAAAATATAAAACATACCAAATGATACCAAATGATACACCATGTTAATAGATGGGCGCCCGGAAGTAGAGTGGTAACAGGAGGCAGTGATATCACGTGGTTCAGAATACAATGGCCTGGTTCAATTATATAGGGTGGTTAGTCAGACGGCTTTTTCTTGAACTTGTTGAATTTGTCAAGTTGTAGGTTGTTGATGACTGGAAAATATTCCTTTAGAGATTTGCTTTCTGGAATTAAATGATTGTAAACAGGAGGTACATGAGTAAGGATAATAAGTGATTCAAGGTTTATTCTTGCCCTGGTTTTTTTTTGGTGAAAAGTATTTCGGTCCTGTTCAGGGCTGATGCATGCCCTGTTGAGAGTTTTTTGGGGGAGATTCCTGTTTTAATACAGTGTTGAACAAGTGAACTGGATTCAGTATGTAATTTAAAATTAGATTTGTGGGAATTGAGATGCTCCTGTAGCCTTTGCAGGCTCTGGCCAATATAACTGGCCCCACATGTGCTTTCACATCATGGTATACGATACACCGTATTTTTTATTTTGCTTTGATCTATTTTATGACTGTTTTACGTCATTTGCTTTATATTTCTGTGTCTACTCGACACAAGCCTGATATTTTGTTGTATCAGCAATTTTTTCAGTTTTTCGGTGATTCCTTGGAAGTATGGGAGTATCAGGAACAAGGAGGGGGATGGGATTGATCCCTTTTGGGGCCAAGAGCTCTCAAAATGAGCCTTTTGGTATAGGCTAGAGGATACCCATTTTCAACATATTTGAGCAGTATGTAATCAAGTTCAGAATTGAGATATAATGGGTTGGTTGTATGTGATGCTACTCTTTTTACTTCATTAATAAAGACATTGCTTTTATAGTATTGGTCAACATAAGAATGAAAATTAAGTTTGTGGGTTGTCTGCATAGGCTTACGAAAGTGAGTAAATTCTACAGTATTGTTGTTTATTATTACTTTAGTATCTAAGAAAGGCAAGGCTTCATCTTTTGAGTGTTCCATCGTGAATTTGAGCGATGGAGTGATGTTATTAAGGAACTGTAAACTAACTAACTAACTTTTTTGCTGCGCTGGCAGTAAACTAATGCTATCGTCGATGTAGCGTTTATAGTAAGCAATTTGAGGAAAGGCAGTAACAAGTTTGGTGTCTATGGTGTTGAGCACAATGTCGCAAAGATACGTCGAAAGGGGGCCCCCATAGGTACTCTATTAATTTGAGCAAAATTTTTTTTATCCCATTCAAAGTATGAGGTTTCAAAAACCAAAACAACGGCTTCAATAAGTGTATCAATACTCCAGCCTAAGGTCTGGAAAGCTAGGGGTGGTGGTTCGTTTTCGAGTTTTTTTTCGAATTTCGGCAATAATCAGGCCCTGATCTAGGCTAGGGAACATCTGTTCAACATCGAAAGAAACAAACTCGAAACCAACAGGGACACATACGCCCTGTAAGTCATCAATGAGTTTGCATACATTGGGTAGCCTGTGCGGCCCTTCTGCTAGGGCTTTTAAAGTTGGGGCAATCATCCTGGCCAACTCAAGATTTGGGGAGTTTTTTCCACTAGTGATAATCCTGAGTGGGTTTCCCACTTTATGGGTTTTAATTTGGGGAAAAATACACAGTGCAACGTGGTCAGTTTTTTTATAAGTGTCCAAAACAGCCTGCTCGATTTCTTTTTTTTTCTACTCTTTCATGAAAATTTTTGTTATTTTGGCAGTGTATTTACTTAAGGGGTTGCATTTTAACTCCTGGTACATAGGGTCATTCATTATACTCGTACGCATGGTGCAGGATAATTGCTCAGTATTCATAATCGGATTTGCAGACAGTGATGGACGGGTCATTTTTTATTTTACAAGTCATTTTTTATTTCACCCTGTCTTTAAGTGGCTCCGTCCACTTGTGCAATCCAACATTTATTATGACTTTAAGTGCATCTTCCGTGAGGGCTGCCGTATTATCAGCCTGAAAGAGAAAATTTGGTTTTTAAAAAGCTGCCTGTTTCATAAAATTATCCCCAAATCTTTAGAGAAAAAATGCACGTTTTATAATTCTCGTGCATGTAATCTTGCTGTGGAATCTTCCATTCTCGTTGTCAGGGCAACGCTGGCACAGCATTACGCTGATATACATAAACTCAGGCGAGAGCATCACAAAAAGTTTATGAACGTAGTTGATCAAAAATTAGGTGGTATGTGCACAGCAGCTGTACGTGATGCAACGTAAAGGAGAAATACCATCATAAGTTGAATAGCAAATTTCAGCAGCTTCTACATATCCCCCTCCCCCCACCTCCAACACACCTCATTTTCAGGGTGTCTCTCACCTGAATTGCAAGGCAATGCAGAATAGCATTAGTAAGCACCAAACATTCCCACACAATCCTTGGGTGTATAATTAATTACACCGGGAAGCCTTTAGACGATAACACAAAAGAAAATATGAAAAAGGATTTAAAATTTGTCCCAACCCCTAAACTTGAAGCTTTGGTGCCGCCTTTTTGTGCTAAACTTGAAGCCAATCTCCCAGTTGTGCCCAACAGATCTGAAATACAGGGAGCGGCTCTTACTTCCCTCAAAAACGCTAAACTACATCTACAACCGAACCTCACTAGGCTTGAATCTGAGAATATCCGTAAAATAAAAAATGACCCGTCCATCACTGTTTGCAAATCCGATAAATGCAATGCCACTGTACTTATGAATACTGAGCAATTATCCTGTACCATGCGTACGAGTATAATGAATGACCCTATATACCAGGAGTTAAAATGCAACCCCTTAAGCAAATACACGGGCAAAATTAAAAAATTTTCATGAAAGAGTAGAAAAAAAAAGAAATCGAGCAGGCTGTTTTGGACACTTATAAAAAAACTGACCACGTTGCACTGTGTATTTTTCCCCAAATTAAAACCCATAAAATGGGAAACCCACTCAGGATTATCACTAGTGGAAAAAACTCCCCAAATCATGCGTTGGCCAGGATGATTGTCCGAACTTTAAAAGCCCTTGCAGAGGGGCCACACACGCTCCCAATGCATGCAAACTCATTGATGACTTACAGGGCGAATGTGTCCCTGTTGGTTTCGAGTTTGTTTCTTTCGATGTTGAACAGATGTTCCCTAGCCTAGATCAGGGCCTGATTATTGCCGAAATTCGAAAAAAAAACTCGAAAACGAACCACCACCCCTAGCTTTCCAGACCTTAGGCTGGAGTATTGATACACTTATTGAAGCCGTTGTTTTGGTTTTTGAAACCTCATACTTTGAATGGGATAAAAAAAATTTTGCTCAAATTAATAGAGTACCTATGGGGGCCCCCTTTCGACGTATCTTTGCGACATTGTGCTCAACACCATAGACACCAAACTTGTTACTGCCTTTCCTCAAATTGCTTACTATAAACGCTACATCGACGATAGCATTAGTTTACTACCAGCGCAGCAAAAAATGTCATTTTACAGTTCCTTAATAACATCACTCCATCACTCAAGTTCACGATGGAACACTCAAAAGATGAAGCCTTGCCTTTCTTAGATACTAAAGTAATAATTAACAATAATACTGTAGAATTTACTCACTTTCGTAAGCCTATGCAGACAACCCACAAACTTAATTTTTATTCTTATGTTGACCAACACTATAAAAGCAATGTCGTTTTAATGAAGTAAAAAGAGTAGCATCACACACAACCAACCCATTATATCTCAATTCTGAACTTGATTATATACTGCTCAAATATGTTGAAAATGGGTATCCTCTAGCCTATACCAAAAGGCTCATTTTGAGAGCTCTTGGCCCCAAAAGGGATACTCCCCCATCCCCCTCCTTGTTCCTGACACTCCCATACTTCCAAGGAATCACCGAAAAACTGAAAAAAATGCTGATACAACAAAATATCAGCCTTGTGTCAATTAGACACATAAATATAAAGCAAATGACGGAAAACAGTCATAAAATAGATCAAGGCAAAATAAAAAATACGGAGTATCGTATACCATATGGTGAAAGCACACGTGGGGCCAGTTATATTGGCCAGAGCCTGCAAAGGCTACAGGAGCGTCTCAATTCCCACAAATCTAATTTTAAATTACATACTGAATCCAGTTCACTTGTTCAACACTGTTTTAAAACAGGAATCTCCCCAAAAAACTCTCAACAGGGCATGCACCAGCCCTGGACAAAGGCTAAAGGAGCGTCTCGATTCCCACAAATCTAATTTTAAATTACATACTGAATCCTGTTCACTTGTTCAACACTGTTTTAAAACAGGAATCTCCCCAAAAAACTCTTAACAGGGCATGCACCAGCCCTGGACAGCACCGAAATACTTTTCATCGAGAATATACCTTCAAAAATTTATAACGGCCATTAACCAATAGGAAGCCAAAAAAATGCAGTCACCAGCCAATCACGCCTCCTTAACACCGGTTAAACGACCACACGGTATTTTGTCATCCGTCCATCTTGAATTAACGTTCGACTTGTCTTGTATCGTGGCTTACGCTGCATGAATTTAGTACGAAAGAACTGCATTTTATAGGTCTAAACCAATTTCTATACGTATGCAATGTACCTGATAGTCAAATGACACAATTATTTCACGTCTCGACGATGTGTGTTCAATCTTTGGTTACCATAGTAACTGAAGTCTCCTTTCCGCCGATGCGTGTTACGGCATTCTGGTTAGGCCTATCGCCGATGGCCGCTACTACGAGGAGCGTGGCGATCGAGGCAGCTTCAAACCGTAATAATAAACGGTACTTGAATTAACCGAAAATGGTAGAAATAAATTAATAACAAATGTCGTAAAACTTAGTATTGTTACGGATCATATTCTATTTTAAATCTATGAGCAGCACTTTGATTAAAAATAAAACACGTATTTACTTTTGTTGAAGCATCCTGACAATCTGCTTTCACGGGGAGTTACTTTCGGTTTCGGTTGGGTTTGTGATAGATCGTTAGGGAAACAAAACTACATTATTTATGGAAACGACAGTAGAAAATAGGATTCCTACAGATACTAAACGAACCAGTGAGTGTATTTGGCAACAGTTTGTGCGCTTTCATCATTTCGTGCAAGCAGGCATTGTGAATTCAAACGAGAAACCACTGCAGTACAACTAGGCCGTGTTATGCAAGTTGAACTTTTATTTTAAAGTTGATGTTTAAGAGAGATTGTATATTCTTGTTTCAAATATAACTCGAGCGTAGTTTAAGTATCGATACTTGTTACATTCCCAAGCTGATAAAAACACCTCGCGCAAGCGCTCGGTATTTTTTCAGCTTCGGAATGCAACTCGTGATTGAGAAAATTTATTGATAAAAAACTACACTCTCGTTATATTATTACTGAAAAAATCACCAGGGCAAGAATAAACCTTGAATCACTTATTATCCTTACTCATGTACCCCCTGTTTACAATCATTTAATTCCAGAAAGCAAATCTCTAAAGGAATATTTTCCAGTCATCAACAACCTACAATTTAACAAATTCAACAAGTTCAAGAAAAAGCCGTGTGACTAACCACCCTACATAATTTGGACCAGGCCATAGTACTCTGAACCACGTGACATCACTGCCTCCTGTTACCACTCTACTTCCGGGCGCCCATCTATTAGCATGGTGTATCATTTGGTATCATTTGGTATGTTTTATATTTTTAATATTTTTAATAATTTTAATTTTTTAGGCCTTGACCATGCCTGAATGGTCTGTTTTTATAGACTTAGTGACTCGGCAGATACTGCCATGAATTTTTTTAATGTTTTAGTGTTTTATTTTAACCTGAAGACGGGAGGTTGTCCTCACGAAACGTAGTGTGGTTTTATTTGTGCACGAAACTGGCTGTAACTATATCTTATGTGTTAAAAGAAGGACAGTTGTTTGATCCTGGGTTGGAGGCGTGTAGGTTCACAGCAGGCATAGAAGGCGCGGCTGCTTTTCGAAAAGTAATGTGTTGAGAACTGAATGGTTAGCTGCTAATGGACGTAAGGTGTTTGACCAAGTAGTGGTGCCATAGAATCTCACTGAACATTTAGTTAGAATGGCGCATGTAAATGCCTTTTTTTTTGGCGTATGACCTTGAAAAAGACAATAATAGAAAGGTTGCAGGAATTATTTTCTTACTGTCCAGGGATGTACAAGCAGGTTAAGGAATGGGTAAGGAGATGTGAGATCTGCCAAAAGAATGGAAAAGGTTTGAGGAAAGGTACGGCGGAAATGGTGCTTGTACTGGTGGTACCGACCTTGAAGGTACATTTCTTGGGGCCTTTCAAATCCACATTGAAAGGAAATGGATTTGTCCTGACGGTATTAGTAGTTAGGGATATTTTCAAGGGTAAGGTTTCCTGTGGAGTTACAATCAGATCTCGGTAAGCCGTTCGTTTCGGGATTGACCACTTATTCTTGGAAGGAGCCAACAATTCTGAATTTTTGTGTTTTGTCGTACCACCCACAATCGCAGGCTGTGGAAAGAATGCACATGACATTAGAGGACATAATAGGGCCTTATTGGCAGAGCACCTGTAGGAATGGGACGATGCCCTGGCACCTGCTATGTGCATCGTCCTACTGGTATGAATGGTAAAAAAAGCTACAAAAGCAGCCATGCTAAAGAGCAGTCTATCGATGAATATGTTGACGATGACGTATTAGAACCTCTCTTCCACATAACGGATGAGAAGGCAGGGAGGTTAGAAATCATTGTTGCTTGTAAAGAAGTCACAAAATCTGGAAAGTTGAAATCAAGTGTCAAGGTTAAGAAATAAACTCTGGCGGACATAGTTTATAGATGGAACGTAAGAACGCCACAAAGACTAATTAGGGAGAAGTAGCTTGGGAAGGAAGTGGGTGTGTGCCCTATATGTAGTGGAAAGGTTAAATGAATGGAAAAACGTGAAAGAAATGGCTAAAACGGGAATTTATGGTTGCACAGCAGAGGAATAAACTCTATTGTGATGAACAGGCAAAATTACGAGAGTATGAGCAAGGGAGCAAGTTGCCAATGATGAAAATGGATCGAAAAAAATAAGTTAGAAGCGTTTTGGAAAAGGCCGCATGAAGTTGTGGAGAGAGTAGGGCAGGTGAATTACAAGTGAGAATGGGTGAAAAAGGTGATAAAGTAAAGATGTACCACACAAATCTCACAAAGCTATTTTTTGGGCAGAGAGAGACGAAAATTTAGGAGGTAAGGATTCAAGAAAGGGGAATAAAGGGTGAGGAGAAAGCTGACTTGGAATTGGATAGACTTGGGATCCAGAAGATAAGGCTGGTTTCCTGACAGAAAAACGAGTTAACGAGTATTTAATCAGGTCCCTGGGGTGTTTTCCTGTGAACAGGACACCACTGACCTGATCAGATTCGATACAGAAATGGACAGGGAAGTAAAGGTTCAAAAGCAGTTACACAGATTACGGTGTTCCCCTCACATTATGTCATGTGAAATTATCCCACTTAATTGCGCGTGGCATCCATATCACCACGATTTAGTGTGGCGATGTGAGTATCATGCATTGTAAAGTGCGGTGATATTGGATATATCGCCGATCGTTTTTAGCACTGTGAAAATTAGGGCCCTTGCGATAAATCCTGTTAACGATGTATCTCAAGCATAACAAACTGTTTACAATGGTGCATGTATGTTATTTTTTCAATCGTCAAACAACAGATTACACTGTAACGTGTAACAGCTGCACTGTTGGACGCAACTGCGAGAGGGATAACACCAATTACTAGAATTTCGTGGCCGGTTGCCACAGTTTGTGGTGTGAAAAGTAGAAAAACAAAGACTCGCCACCAAACCGGTTGGCATCAGTGTCTATGACCACCTTGCCGTCTGGGCCTGTCTGCGCCGGCCTACACCAAGGGTTGAAAACTGGTATATTCCCCACACTATAAGGCATATAGTAGTAGCGTGTTTTCACTCTAAAGGATAGCAGTACGTGTAATTGTATAAACCTAAATCAATGTTTTCTTTTACCTTGTCCAATTTGGGTTAGCAAATACATCATAAACAATCCTTATATACCTAGAAGAACAAAAAATAGACTAATTTCTGAAGCAAACGTTACTTTTCCATAGGAAACATACTAACGAGAATGTCACAAGTAGACCCCTGGCACCTAAATAACAATGATCAGATCAGCTCGTAAGTTTCCTCCTAATGTGTGAGGTAGACGGTTTTCCAATCATCGTAACCCTTCCAACCTTTGCCTGTAACAAAAGAATTTTTATTGTGATAGAAATTAATGGGGAGAAACAGATCTGTGCTGTTCAGCTGGTCTCATCGTTTCACATTAACTTTCTAAACTGATTGACCTCGTGTTTACTTTTAACTAACTAAAGATTAACCAGGACGGAAAACCAAATGGGCTCGAGAAGGGTTAAATAAATACCGATGCAAATCTATTTACGTTGCCTTTTGGTCTTAAATATCGAACCCAAGACCTTTGAAACTGAACACCGAGGTCCTACCGCTGAGTCATACTGACACGGCCAAAACGAAACGTCCATAGACAGCATTTAATACGTACATATTTGCATATAAACATACACTTTTTCAATCACCACTGGTTTATGGTGCGTAAGCAAGTATACCTCCAGTGGCGACTGGAAAACTGTATGTTTATATGTGTATGTATGTATTAAATGCTGCCTATGGACGTTTTCTTTTGGTGTGTCAGTATGGCTCAGTAGTAGGACTTCAGATTTGGTTTCAAAGATAGTGGTTTCAATTTCACGCTCAGGCAGTCTGACACTTAAGTCCAGAAAGCAACGTAAATAGGGGTGCATCGTATTTATTTTATTTTTTGGCTAAAACAGCAATATGTAATTCATTAATACAGATACAAAACTACTATATTCCCTTTGCTTTTATGAACTTAAATAATGTCAAGCTTCCCGGGTCGGAATACAGCGGCTTGTCGCGCACATTACATGGATACAGACTCTATACATATAATGAGGAGGGGTGAAACCAGCCATATGCCTCATCCCATTTTTTCTTATAATCACTATTATAATCAGTGGAACTTATACTGACCATCTTTATTGTTAACTCGACTCACGTTCTAAGTCATCATATTTTGTACCACTACGTTGTCCAGAGCAATCCGAGAAGCTTTTCAGTTTTTGCTATCCCAGTCAACTTCCGGTATAGAGCAGTGACACGACGTAGTATTATTGTATACAACTCTATGCTGGAGCCTTAATGGGTTAGCTGCAAGGGGCACTTCAGAGAGAAACAGAAGGGCATCATACTGAAGCCGATGCTGCGAAGAGTGATTTCTTAGACCTAAAACGAGCGATTTTTGTTGTTGGAGAAAACAACGTTATTTTAAGCCTAAGAAATCCGCTCTTCCGTTGTTTTTCCCTCTATTTTTATGTAGTGCACCTTGTAGTTATGCCCTCCAAAACCCATACTGGTGCAAATATGGCGGCAAATGTCACTGCTCTATTGGCCGAGGCTTTTACCTCGATGCTAAAACACTTCTCAGGTCGCTCTGGACAAGGTACGAGAACAAATAATGACTTCGACCGTGAGACATGTTATCAATAAAGACGTGCAGCGTGAGTTTATTTTGATATTAATAGCGTGTAAGCGTAAAATATAATGACGCGAAATTGTTCTACGTTAAGGCTTCTGGTTGGTTTCACCTCTTTCATTATACGTACAAATAGAGTGTATCCATGCAATGCACACAGAGGAGGGACAACGGGATGAAAAAACCCCTGTGAGTGGGAATTGATTCCCCGATCTTTGAAACGAAAGGCCGAAGCCCGACCCCTCAGCCATAATGTCAGCCTTGGCGCTATGGCTTCGGCTGGGAGCGCGGCAAAACTACAGCTGTAATGTCGGGCCGTGTTAGCATGGTGTGAAGACTTTTTTTTTCATTCGCCAATTTTGGGCTCAGTTTGCGCAACAAAATCCCGACAACTTGTAACGTGCTTACATGTACGGCAATGCACACGCACGCAGTTAGCCCCTTGTGCGGTGCACCTTGCCGTTAACATGGATGCTACGCGCCGCTAGCTACCATGCACACATGGCAGCCGGCCCAGCGCCAGCATCCGGGTAAGCCAGCCAGTCCTATTGTTCTACCAGTCAGGACCAAATCGCGCCAGTTCGCCGTCACGTGACGTAATGCCTCAGGCAAGAGCCTATTGTTCTGCCCCGGCCCGCTTGGGTATAAAACGGGACAGCTTCGACAGCTCGAGGTAATTGGTGTGTGGTGGTCAGACCTGCAAGTCGAACCACCAGAACTGATCAGGGCAGGACAAGGGGATAAACCTTGACCTATAATCAAGCGCCTAATATGTAATGCTAAGTGTGCAGTCCCCTAGCTGTACAGTAAGAGGTGAATTAGGATTGAGCATTGTGTCTTATGAATAATCGTCCATCTCCTTAGCAAGCACTTACATATTTTGGGGGCCTTGTTCCTGGGATTTGAATCCGACATTTTTTTGAATGCATCCGATTCTGTAAGAATTCCAGTAGGGGAAGATCGCCATCTTTTGGCCAGTGTGGCCAGTGTATGCGTTGTCACAATTTCCCACGAAAAACCGCATTTTTATTTTGACTTGTCCTGGTCGAAATAAAAATACCCACTTTCTTTTATGTAAGGGAACAGAAATTAAAGTAAAACAGAGTGATTGGACTTGCAGAGTGCGGCCGACCAAAACGCATATTGTAAGGAAAATTACGGATCAGGGGGTGGCTAAAGGATTCTAACTTGCCTGCATGGTTGTTTCCTTGGTTACCAATTTTTCATTCTGAATGGCGAAAAATGCCATTTGACTGAGAAAACCCGCAACCGGTAGCTGTTTGTGAACTTGATTGCTTTCACAGGGAGCGCTATTTTTTTTGGTTAGGCCTAAAAACCGCCAAAATAAAATCACCGTTTTTCTTCGGAAAATAAAGTCACGACAATCATTACGAAGTGGATGGACTGTTTACGCCTCACACTATGAATATAATTGTTAAGGTTAAATTAATGTAGGAGCACACTTTTTAACAACGAATTGAAAGTTGATCAGCCTGCGGTGAGCTAACTGAGTCCTCATTGTTTAAGGATAGGAAACGAGTAAATTTAAGAATAATAAATTCTGTTGACCCATAGCAGTATTTATGATTGCAGAATTGAAGTAGATTTTGGAAGAAAATAATTCACCAGAGTCGAAAGAACAATTCAGAGAAAACAAAAAGGGAAATTTTTTTTCTCTCTCCGAAAACAAGCGTTATTATGAGTCGACACATGGCGAACAATAATGCTGCTTTACCACCAAACCAGCGCAATTTAGTAATGCAAAATCCGAGGCTAGGAAATGCACGAAATAGAGCGAGGATTGAAGGGAACGGAAGTGCACCTTTGGTTCAGGATTTGGGTGAAGATCTTAACGATTCCTGGGGTGAGAACATGGACATTCAAGATTCGGAATTTTCGGATATTGAGCACAGTCCCCCCCCCCCCTAGGTTGACACGTTCTGATGTAGAAGGTCGTGAAGGAACTGATGCGTTTGTCACTGACTTTCGAAATTGGGCAGATGCTTGCCCCATGCCAGAAGACTTCCGGCAAATTGTGTTGGAACAGTTACAAAGCTGTTTACAACCGGAAAACCGGAATGGAGTTAATGACGCAGCACAACCTAATCGTGTTACAAAACAGGATGAGAACGTGCGGCGGCCATTACACGCCACGCCGGTCACCGCTAACAGACGAACAAATCGTGCTGTTGGAGAGGTTGACAGAGCACGGCATCCTCGTCAGCGCTATCCAGGAGCCCACATGGACAGAGTGGATAGGCAGACGTGCGGTGGCCGTGTGCAATGGAGACAACCGGTTGACCATGAACCGGATATGGACGCGTGGAGGTATAGAGACCCTCAGCGCGAACATAGCGTGTCGCCATCTAGGACTGGGAATGCCGAACATAGAAATATGCGAGGCCGGACTGGTCCTAGTTACGTGACCGGGGTTAGAAACCGGGAACGTAGGGATGATTTTTCAGGACAGGATTTGTTGCAGAGACCCTTCGAAGGTCTCAGCATAAAATCACCAAAAGTCGCCATGCCTTCGTACAAAGGTTTTGGTGATGAAAAATCACCATCAGAGTTTCTAGAGGCGCTGTACAGGTACAGCATTGCACTAGGCCTTTCAGAAACGTACACTTTGAAAACTATCGTTCCACTTGCTTTGCAAGATGACGCGGAACGATGGTACAGGGTGTTCGGTCCTTACACGGACTGGGACACTTTCGAATCAGATTTTAATTTGGAATTTGAAAGTCCAAATTATATCGAAGATTTAAAACGTGAACTCGCTGAAAGAACCCAGGCTCCGGACGAACCTTTCTCGAGTTATGCGCAAGCTGTGTGCGGATATTTTGACCGGTTGTGGCCTAAGGCTTCTCAGGCTGAGAAAATGAACCACATAATGGCCAAAATGCGTCCAGACTACAGACAACATCTCCGAGGACGCCATTTTGACTCCTTTAGAGAATTGGTAAGGGAAGGGGCAAAAGTGAGTCAGTTCCTGCTAACACAGCGAACATACAGCCCACCCCCGCCACCCATCCTTGTCTGTGGAACCATGCTTGGCATGGCACGGCTGCCCGTCATACAGTGAAGCCGTGCAGGGAAGCCAACCAAGTAGGAACGAAGCAGTGCTTCGTGCTGGTCAGACAACCAGCACGGGAACCACACCGGTGTTCCATAGTATGGTTGAACCAGTGACTTTTGCCTCGCTTGACCCTCGCGGGTACCGAGCTGGCAAGTACCAGACACAGAGTACCACAAGCTCTGTAAAGGCTGCACCAAAAGTAGCGCATGTACAGAAGGCTGGTGTTACTGCTGAAAAAGGGCCAGAACAACCTAAAAAGGAAAGGAAACCTTTTGATGGAAGTTGCTGGACCTGCCAAGAACAGGGCCATAGGTCCAACAGATGCCCAAAGAAGCCAAAAAACGCAGAAGAAGGTCGTTAACTTGGTTAAACCGTGTGACGACTTCAAAAAGCGCAGATTGGAGAGCTAGGGCAGGACTATGGAAAGGCACCGTAAAACGTGTTTTTGCACCAAATGTGACACTGTTCAAAGGTGTCGAGGAAGAAACTAAGTCAGGCAATGAACCTTTAATTAACATTAAAGTGGCAGGGGAACCTTTCTTAGCACTGATCGACACTGGTGCCAGTTCCAGTATCATTTCCGGCGCTACCGCACGAACTTTGCAGGCAAAGGGCGTAAAGTGGCGCAGGGATTGCTGTGTAACCTTCATTTTGGCGGCTGGTAATATCCAAGGTGACGGGTACTGTACAGCAACGGTACGATGGCCTGGTGGCTACTCTGCTCATCAGACTTTCTTAGTCCTAGAAAACGCTGCAGATAGCGTAATTTTAGGCAGAGACTTCTTGGGTCGGACTGGCCTCATCCCAGACATCCAAAATGATGGCTGGCGTGTCGGGCCAAAGGAACAAGAAACAATCCCGTTTGCAAAGGCTACTCAAACGAAAATTGAGCAACTTAAGCAATTGGAGCAATTGGAGCAATCTATGTGAAGGTAGATATTGAGAGGCGTGCAAAAGATGATGCTTTGTTGGAAGAAAAAATTCAGCAAGCTCATTGCTCAAATGCACAACGAAAGCAGCTAAGAAAATGTTTACACAAATTCAAACATGTGTTAACATCTAAACGAGGCAGCACTCACCTCTACCAACACAAAATCGAGGTGGAACCTGGTGCAAGACCCATTAGGTTACCTCACAGACCTGTAAACAAGGAGACAAGAGCTATCATTGAGGCCCAAATGATCGAGTGGATCAAGGAGGATGTGATAGAACGCTCTGTGTCACCCTGGGGGGCTGTACCTTGTCTTGCTCCTAAAAAAGGAGAGGAAGGAGCTAAAAGATTTTGTATTGACTACAGAATGTTGAACTCCAAGACAGTAAAGGACTCACAGCCTACCAGTAATGCTAGTCAAGTATTTGCCATGCCAGGCAAGGCAAAATGGTTTACAGTTCTGGACATGAAATCAGGATTCTTGCAAATAGGAATGGAAACTGAGAGCAAGAAGTACACCTGTTTTCGTTGTCATATGGGATCATGGCAGTTCAAAAAAATGCCATATGGGCTCTGCAATGGACCAGCATCCTTTGCACGCTTAATGGACATGGTTTGGGGGGATGCTATGTATTCCCATACTATGATACATGTTGATGACTTGGTAATCTTCAGCCAGGATTACCAGTCCCATCTGGATCATATTTCAGATGTGTTAGGCAGGCTAGGAAGGGCAGGCCTCACAGTAAATCTGAAAAAGGTCCACTTTTGTGCAAAGGAAATCTCTTACCTGGGCCATCTCATAAGACCACATGAGTTGTCCCCTCTGCCTGAGAAGGTATTGGTAATCCAGGATTTCCCAGAGCCTAGTAATGTAAGATCGCTTAGACGTTTCCTGGGGATGATGGGCTTTTACAGAGCTTTTATCAAGGATTTTCATGTCAAAGCAGCTTGTCTTTACAAATTACTGAAGGGAGATGCAGTTTGGGAGTGGAACAACACACACTCAACTGCAGTACAAAAGCTAAAAGACAGTTTGTCAGGCTGTGTCTTAGCTTTGCCAGACTTGGATAGGAGGTTTGAAATCAGTTCCGATGCCTCGATTTCTGGTTTTGGCGGAGTGCTCTCCCAACACGTCGAAGGACGTGGGCTCGTACCTGTAGAATTTGCTGGACGCAAACTCACAGATGCTGAAAAAAAAACACTGCGTCTCTGAATTAGAAATGGGTGTGGTGATGTTTTCGGTCCGTAAGTTCAGGCCGTACATTGAAAATGCTCCTTTCTTAATTGAGACAGACCACAGTGCTCTGGCTTTCTTGAAGTCCTTGAAACAGCCTTCAGGTAGACTGGCACGGTGGATTCTAGAACTCCAGGGAATGGATTTTGAGATCCGTTACAAGAAGGGTTCACAAAACCAGGTGGCAGATGCAATCTCCAGGATGTATGAGGATGAAGAGAAAAATCCCATACTGATAGCAGATTGTAAGGTGGAACATGTACAAGTAACCGAGAATCCCAGCGGATTTCCAACTTTGGAAGACATCCGACAGGCGCAGGTTGGTGACAAGTAGTCATCGCGCCATATTGCTAGACTTGGCAATGTAGCTGGAAGGCCTCCAGCTGATGACGGAAGCATCCTTACCCCGGGTAGGCTCTGCTTGCGTGATGGGGTCTTGTGCAGAACTTTTGTTTCACGTAGCATTCGTGACGTAGTTGAAGGCAACACACGTTTCAGGGCGTGTTTACCAGTGTCGCTACGCCGCAATGCAATTGCTGCAGTTCACAGCTCACCACTGGGAGGCCATTTTGGAGTATACAAGACTCTGAAAGGATGCAGGAATTGGTAGGGTGGATTGGCATGAGGAAGGACGTTGTAGAGTTCGTACGTAGTTGTGAGAGGTGCCAGACTTGCAAAACTGACACTTCAAAACCTGCTGGACTCCTGACCACAATGGATCCTCCCAATGCCCCTTGGAAACGTGTATCAGTTGACCTTGTCGGGCCCTTAGTGACAACCCGAAGAGGAATGCACTGGATACTCGTAGTCCTGGACGAATTTAGTTCCTGGCCAGAACTATTTGCTCTCCGGACGGCTAAAGCAAAACAGGTGACCAAATGCGTGAAAGAAGTCGTGCTCCGTTGGGGTTTTTTCGACAGAATTTTTTCAGACGGAGGTCCTTGTTTTATAGCTAACATTTGGCACAGTTTGTGGAAGTCATGGGGAATCAAAACCCATTACGCAACCCCTTACAACCAGAAGGCTAATCTCACTGAGAGACATAACAAGATAATAAAGCACATGTTACGTTGTTTCACTGCCTCTCACTGTGATTGGGATCTTCATTTGCAGGAATTTGCATTTGCAATGCGAAGTTTTGTGTCCGAATCTAGTAAGTTTACTCCCAGTGAACTGAACATCGGACGAAACCCGGCTGGTCCATGGGGGTATGAGCTCTCTCAACTAACGGCGAGACCGCTCCCTGCAAAAACCAAAAACCAGACCGAGGTTCAAATGGAGATCGTGCAGCGTTTTTCTGAGATGTATAAGTTGGCTAAGCAGTCCATGAAAACATCTAGGGCACAGAAAAAGGTCTATTATGACAGGCGGCATAAACCTCTAACCCTAAAGGTGGAAGATTATGTTGTCCGCCGCACACACATCCTGTCAAACGTGGCGCGAGGGGTAGCCTCATCCCTTGCCCCGAAATTTTCAGGACCGTATGTGAATTCAGTCCAAAAATCTGAAAAAACATACTTGCTATGCGATATTACAACGGGAAAAGAAATTGGTCCCCTGAATATTGCTCAGCTCAAACCCTTTTATTTTCCTGCAAATGTGACCCCACCAACAGTTACTGACCTCGAAAATATCAAGGTTATACCTAAAAAGACGAAAAATACACCAGCATTTACCTACAAACCCAACCACCCTTACAACTGCGAAAGCAGCGGGGGGGGGGGGGGAGTAGGCCAGAACAGTGATGCAGGTTAAAATTTTTCATGTGTACCTGCATTAGGTCTGTTTTTAGCCCTAAAACCAAGAAATCGCAAGATTTACACGTTTTTTGTTGGAAGTTATTGGCATACGGATATGGTGCGACAATAAAAACAGCATAAAACGTAAGGGGATGAGATTGAAAGTATCGCATGACAAACGACACCTTCAAAACTCATTTTACACAACAACTGCATAAATACAGAATAAAATGTATTTTATTCCACTCAACATTGTCTAAAAGGGACGAAGGGGGAAGGGGAGGCGTAGGCCAAACCTTTCCACTTCGCATGACAAGAATTGGGGAGGGGGGATTCAGGCGTAGGCCTAAGTCCACCAACTCTTGAAAAAAAATGGGCATAGTAACAGTTCTAAAATGACGAAAGCCAATTTTTCAACAAACACTATAAAAACCTCATTTTTACACAATTCATGCATTGTCAACTCTCTAATAGTAACAAAGGTTCAATAATTACCTGTCAATTCGTTGAATCAAGCTTGGAAAGCAGCATTTAACCAGCCAAAAACGCGAACGAGAAACGAGTTAACAAACAGGCGATTGTTGGGCGTGGCGGAATAGTGATGCAACAAAACTCACGTGTTGAGGCAGTTCGCGGGCGAATTAGCATAAAATCGACACGATGGGGCGATGCGCAGATCGTGAAAAACACGTCTTTTTTTTATCGAGTATAAAGCGTGTACAGAGTGATCTGCAAATCACAACGACGGCGGCAGTTAACCAAGGCGCTCACCCAAGGCTAACTGCTGGAAGGAAAAAAAAAGGAGGATTTTGCAACAAGCAACCAAGGATGGAGAAACGGCAAAATCAAGATGGGGATGAAGAGGAACCTGGCTATTGGAAACCAAAGAAGCAGGGAAAAGGCAAAAAGAAGTTGGACGCCTGAAAAGCTGAGACGACTTCCGCAGAGGTACCCAAGGCTTCAGAGACACTAAAGGCAACAAAATCGGGTGGAGGCAAGACTAACCAGGCACCAGTAGCTCCAGGCGCCCCGGCAGCTGCCGCCCCCCCCCCCTGCCCCCAGGATGTCGCCCCAAGTCATCAGAGCAAGGGCACCAAAGTAAGAAGCGTCAGCACCTAGGCAGCAGCATGTTTTTACTCAAGTTTGGACGGGCGAGTCCGGAAGGAAATGTTTCTACTCTAAGGCTTCACCCACGATGTCGAGGGAGTTTTGGGAAGAAATGTTGGCGGACTACAAACTCAAGTTGGGCATGCCAGGGCACCTAACGGCGGAGAGACTAAAAATCAAATATGTCAACGATCTTCCGGTGCCTATGCAGAACCCCTGGGGTGCCATCTACTTCAGATTCTTTGCCCGCGGTGGACACAACCGATAAGGAGGACCCTTCGGCTAGCCAAGCCCCAGAGGAACAGAAGCAAGCTACTAAGGAGATTGCGGAGTTGGAAAAGGAATTTTTGTTGGGTCCGGATGACAATGCGGACATTTCAATGTCGAGTGAGAACAGTGGGACGGATGAATCGAAATAAGTTGCGTGAGGTGAAATAAACTTGGAATTGACCCCCCCCCCCACTTAAGGAGAAAGTGTGTGAAATGCAAAAATAAAACGAAGAAAAAAAGTTATATAATGAACAAAAATCACAAAAAACCGGTTAAAAGCTAAAAGTTGAAATAATATTGGACTAGAAAAGCCAACTGAGTAGAAATTAACTTTCAAAACGAAAAATATGTGTCTTGCAACCTTGGACTAAGTCAAAACAAACCAAGTAGAATTTTAAATGCCTACGCATAAAATTCAGAACTCAGTAATGGAGAAGCTTGTTTGGTGCAGATACACATTGGAAAGAGAAACCGTTTGAATGTGATGAATAGAGTGCTCATCAGAACATTAAGTTTCCAATAGGAAGTGACGAGGTGGAGAAAAGCCATTCAGTTGTGAACTTTATTCTGAAGTGCAGCAAAAACACAAACGAACACGTTTTGGTCGAAAATGAAGCCAAAACTAGGGATGTGCAGTGCTAGTATACAAAAGTGTAAATATAAAGTGGAAAGAGAACTTTCAGGTGAAAAACTATTCACGAACAGTTTTTTTCTCTTAGTCTGGGTCAGACTGGGGAGAAACAATAGAAGTGTATATAATTGTAGATATAGCTTCGTTACGAAGATTGTTGTTGGGTGAGTAGGCTAACATGGTAAAATTGTAAATGTTTTTTTTAAGTACATCTGTGCAGGCCGGATGCTATTTTTTAAAGAAATATTGTATAGTTTTAAGTACCATTGAATAAACCAGCTCACCGGAAGTAACCAAAAACCAAACTTACGGTCGGTTAGGAGACTTTCGTATTATGTAGAGGTAGGTCTTCCTTCTCCTAAGCCTACTCTTAGGGGAGGGGGATGTAACGTGCTTACATGTGCGGGAATGCACACGCACGCAGTTAGCCCCTTGTGCGGTGCACCTTGCCGTTAACATGGCTGCTACGCGCCGCTAGCTACCATGCACACATGGCAGCCGGCCCAGCGCCAGAATCCGGGTAAGCGAGCTAGCCCTATTGTTCTACCAGTCAGAACCGAATCGCGCCAGTTCGCCGTCACGTGACGTAATGCCTCAGGCAAGAGCCTATTGTTCTGCCCCGGCCCGCGTGGTTATAAAACGGGACAGCTTCGACAGCTCGAGGTAATTGGTGTGTGGTGGTCAGACCTGCAAGTCGAACCACCAGACCTGATCAGGGCAGGACAAAGGGATAAACCTTGACCTAGCGCCTAATATGTAATGCTAAGTGTGCAGTCCCCTAGCTGTACAGTAAGAGGTGAATTAGGATTGAGCATTGTGTCTTATGAATAATCGTCCATCTCCTTAGCAAGCACTTACAAACTATTGTAACGTCATCAGCCTGTCCACCCATTTCCGTGATGTCATCAGCAAGTTCTTCCAGCAATAATTCTGCATCAGACAAAGCTAAGATTTAGCATTAAGTTTAGCCTTAAGATGCAGACAGACCATTACAGAATGTGACACAGTCATGCTGCAAGGTAGATCTAAAAAAAACAAAAAAACAATTGTAACCCCACGTGACAAATGAATTTCCAGCTAGCTTACAGAATTTCCGCATTCACTACCGTATTCCTCCCTTCCACCCACCAAGATGTCCACCCTGCTTAGAACAATTCGAGTTTACTTACTTTAAACTTATTAACCCTTACCCAATTGCTCCAATATAAATTCAACCCTGCAACTATTCCTAATGTTAGCGGACTGCGGCATAAAGAATGCTACGGTTAGTTACCCTGCATTGGATAGCATAGTATTTAAACTTTAACCGACCAATTTCTTCTACGTGAATTTCATGTTATATGTAATGCTCTAATCCTATGACAATCCTTTGAGTCAACCAGCACTGCAATTTCAGGCGTACCCTTTAAATAAACCATCCCACTCAAATACAGAACCACGTCAGGCAGTGACTTATTATGCAATCTTGGCCCAATAGAAGTTAGCAACTCTAACTTAGTCCCCCATTCAAATCTTAGATCACTCCTCTACCCCAAACCCCGTAAAGTCTGACATCCGATAGTCAACTGGTAGTCCTGCTGGGTCAACCTCTGTCTACAATGGCTGAGTGGTTTTTGGTCTCAGAGGTCGGGGGTTCCAATCCCGCTCAGGCAGTCTGACATTTCAGTCCAAAAGGCAACGGAAACAGATTCGCATCTGTATTTATTTAGCACATTCCATCCTGTATATTGTAGTTTATTTTTGATAATCAATGTTTCTGGTTTCAGTGCCATCAGGAGCGTTATGAAGAAGGAGTCTCAAACACTCCGTTCCACCATTCCTACTGAGTCATGACCCCATGCCACCATTGTCGAACTATAGTGTCCGTTTTTAGTTTTAGGGAAAACGTAGTTAAAAATTACGCTGTGTAGCTTTTCGCCTAATAAATATACGTGAAAAATATCCCTTGGTGCTGCGAATGGTCCAAGCATGCACCAATTCCCCAAGCAGCAGCATCAGGAGAAAAATGAAAGGGATTCTCTATGATAATATTACCGCAAGTTCCATCTCCCGTACATGGTCGCGACACCATGCGTTCAAATTTGGGTAAATTTTTCTCGAATAACACACGTGAAAAAATACCCTATACAGGTTTTAACCTAGATGCAGAAAAATACCACTCCAGTAACGATTAATCTAGGCATGCGGCACCTACACTACACCTACGAGCGTGATACGGTGAAGCAGATGGCTACTGCAAGCCGAGGCCGCCTGAGGCTGAAAACGTGCGTTTCGACTCCTGACTCAACGCCAGTTCACGCGCTCGCGGAAAGCATGCGCTTTAGTGCTGCTTAGTAAAATAGGATTCTAGCGATGTTTAATCAATTATTGGGCTGTATCTGAGTCCGAAACCGACAGCTTCTGCACCAGATGACCTTGTGACGAGAAATGAAATATGAAGGAATAGCTCTTGATAACATTTAAATCGCTTTAGAGCCAAGGCCGACTGATGTAGAAATTGCGTACCGGATTGAGCATTGTGTCTTATGAATAATCGTCCATCTCCTTAGCAAGCACTTACAAACTATTGTGACGTCATCAGCCTGTCCACCCATTTCCCTCCGAAATTTGGTTCCCTCCGACACACCTGTTCTCGGGCGTGCTAGGAAGTTGACACCTGTCAACACTGCTTTGATAAATAGGATTTTGGCCATGTTGAATCAACTGGCTTATTGAAGCCCGAAAGCTAAATTTGCAGTTTCTCAATCAGATGACCTTATGACAAGCGGTGGAAAATAGGACGCGTGTTACAACGTGGGTACACCCACCAAATTCCTGGTGCCATCCATCACGAAACAGTCTTATATATGGTAACAGCTTTTTAGAAATGAATCATCATGGAAACTAAACTGGTAACTGGTAACACTTTTCACGCCCTTCCCATGTCCTGCACGTTTGGCGATGCCATCGGGGGCCTTGAGTCCCTGGCAGGTCTAGCCTTGGTGGTAAGGCATTAGTGTCCCCAAACCTCTTACCATCATCATTCCTTGGCCTTATTATGTTCAATGTATTTACATGCAATTGTGGCTGGCTGTTAGTGATTTCCAAGTCCATGCTACACTCGTTGCTATCGCAACAAATTTTATTATTATATTATTAACTAGTGAAGCGAAACTAGGTGGGATTCAGCCCCTCAACCCTCGCTTCAGCCTAACGGAGAATTAGCCTAATGATGTCCATTAACATAATGTTAGAAAGCCAGCCAACGCAGTGATCCAGTTTCATAAAGATGTTGTATTTGCTCGCCTTGATTCACGGGGCTTGGTGGCTTATGACTTGATGGCTACAGCCGTAGGTTTCCGGGCATGGCCAATCTGGTGAATTTCGGGGGCAATTTCTAAGTTGAGGTGCCAAAAGTGATGTCAACCAGTTGGGGCGTCGAAATTGGAATGCCTGCACCTAGCCATGGGCGCACGGGCCATCCAGTCACCAAGACCTCCACGCCCTGAGACAATGGCGTGGGTTACAAATAGTGCAAAGGAACTGTTGTTACAATGAAGTTGGTTCACAAAATGGTTTTAACATGGCCGAATTGTTGGTAGTAATGAGTTGGTCTTGCAGTTGATTGTAGTAGTCCAAAACTTGATCGGTATTGTAGCTACCACTGACCTTGATAATGGCAGCGCCACAGGACGGGTGCTGCACTAGTGACAGCTGTGCTTCAAGCGCATTAATTAAAGGGAGACTGCCACCAAAAGACAAGCTGCTGCATCTATAGTCATTTGCCGCTAACTAGTTTTGTCTAGCCCTTACTTTCAACAGGCGAGGGAACACATGAATCAATTTCTTTTTACACAACAAACAAACCACGTGCCTCTTTATTTATTGAGTGTAAAGTTGGCGCACCCACGTGCACCAGGAAGCAAGCGGTAAAGTTAAGCCTAACGACATCACGGGTGTTTTTTTTTTGTGTGTATCGACCTTTTTGAAATGCAGATTTTGAACCGCTTGATGGGCTCCATCTAGTGACAGTGATATCGCTAACCTTGACCGCTAGATCCCTGGTGCACGTGGACGTACCAACTTTACATCCAATAACTGTGTAAAAATTAATTTCTTTACACATTCCTTCACTTGTTGAAATCAAGTGCTACATAGAAGTAAATAATGGTAGACGGCGCTGGATGTTGCAAACTGTTATTCGGTGAATAGGCACATTTAATAACCGAAGTATTAGGTAAAATGGTACTCGTAATGCTCTTAATTGAAAAAAAAAATAACAACCACCACAATAATGAATGATCAGGATCTAATTTATTTCGTCAACTGTTAAGTTACACTTGAAATTACAGATAGGCCATCGCCTACTGTTTTCTCTTGCTTTCCCTTATTATGGTGTATCTAACTTGATGTATGTGAAGTCATTGCATATTGGAGGTGTGGGCTAAAAAGAAAATAAATCGAAATGAGTAGCCAGAACAAAACTCCTGCAGATAAACAAACAAACTCTCGTCGTATTTTATAACTTCAGCATTGTCTATTTTCAACCATTCAATCGTGGATAAAAAAAAAATACGCAAACCCATTAGATTGAATAAAATATTTTGGGGCGTCGGACGAACGTCTAACTGGAAAATCGTCTAATGGGATAATTGTCTAAAATCTGCCTAAATAAAAAATCTGGAAAAGCATATAAACGGAATATCGTATAATGGATAATTGTATAATGGATAAACGTCTAACTAGATTAACGTCTAACTGCGGTTTCTGATGTTATATGTATAACCGCAACGAGCGCGGCAGGGATATTAGACGATTTTCCATTATACGAATTTCCAGTTAGGCGCTTTTCCATTATACGAATTCCCTGTTAGATGATATTCCGTTATACTGTTTTCCGTTATACGTTCTTCCAATTATGCGATTTTCCAGTTAGACGATTATTTCTCGCCCCAAATGTTTTACGTCCCTCTACCACAAATAATAAACTAAATAAATTATGTAATTGCACGTATCAAGCTAAAGTTTAATATGTGGCAACATTTTCCTCTCAACAATTATGATTGTTATTATTATATCTTTAGCACTACACAATGCAGGTAACTTGTTTGCAGGAAGTACCAGATTTTTTATTAACCCAAAGCAGAAACTAACGAAACTTGCCAAGTATTCTAGCATGCTGCAGAGAGCATTAAGCAGTGTACATATTATGCAGCTGAGCGCCAAACATTAACTAAGGTCTTCACAAAATTTTAAAGTTTTTTACTCAGAACGGCTGCTGCAAGTGCTGTAGGCCATCTTGGCTCTGTTCTAAATTCAGTCCAGTAGTGAAGGTATTTAAATGTTCTTAAAATTGTCAATGCAGGATACCACAACAATTTTGTAAACAAGCTGTGATTTGAATTAGTGACACATACATTTTAAATCAAGACGGCGCTTAATTTAAAATTATACACTAGAAATAACGTAGTATACATTAGGCCATTTTTATGCACTTACGTATCATTCTGCTGATGTGACTCGGGTTCAAATTGACAAATCACACCGCCTTTATCGATGTGCCCTATGGGTAAAGGTAGTATGGTAGTGATCTGGTGATGCAGTGGTTTGCCGGTTCGAATCCAGGTCACATCACATTTATGAAACGTAAGTGCATAAAGGTGGCTTACTGTACTACGTTATTTCTAGTGTATTATATTCTCTGATAGCCTATTTTTTATTTACGTTTATATTATTTACAGTGATTTACATACTCATTTAAAATTGTAGCGGTAGTGAATTTTATTTTCACGACCTCTCGCAATTTTTTCATTTAGTTTCGGTTGAATATGCGTTGCTGGGCAATAATGTAGCACGAACATCATTTATTTGTAAGTACAATTTTAGGCAGTTTTAAATATCTTCATAACCAGACTTACGTGTGTAAAGAGTCGTGCGCATGAAATGCATAATAGGAATAGGAATAGCGCAGATTAGGCCTAATGCTTTTTCTTTATCTGCCCTACCTTACTAAACAGTGAAGTTGACCAGTGTTAAGTGAATGATTTTCATCGGTTGGGTGTAACTTGAGACAGTTGCGCTCGTATACTAAACTTGATAATTGGTAAACGAAATCGTATTTCAGAAAGACCAAACTTCGTAATACATGCTATCTATACTGATGGTGCAGCAGGGAAATAATGAAATGTTCAAGTGTAAGGCCCGTTTATAAAGTTGATTTTGACGCGTAAGCGTGGGGGGGGGGGGTGGCTTGAGGCTTAATGGCACCTCGACAGCTAGGTCATTAGCGCCAACCTCAGTCACAGTGCAGTTAAGCGTGATGCTCAGCTATCGAAGAAGAAAGAAGAGTGCTTTTCCATGCTCAACACTTAAAGCGCGAGCATTTTACTTGACGAGCAGGTGAAGCAATGTTTTGTGTTTTGGTGTTTTCAATCGTCAAGTGACTAACAACTTCCACCTGATATTCAAGTATCCCATAATGCTAACATGCTTAGTTGTTGCATGCTGGGTTGGAAAAATGGTAACACAAGTGGCTACGTCAGTTCCTGCCACGAATCAGTAAAGAGAAGGAAGAGGGCTAAAAGATTAAATGCACAAAAAATAATGGTCAAATATCTTCATTGCAGTAGCAATTCACCAACATGTCATCGAACCTTCCCGTTATACGAATCAAGTTGTGATACAGCGTAGTTCAATCCAAGTATAGCAGCCAATAGCTGAGCGAGCTCACACGTACATACATGAATTTTAACGGAAGAGCACCGAGCAACATAGCGCGGTCACACCGGAGAAGGCGTCTATGACTACAAACTCAGGTGCTACTGCAAGCGTGGTATGCCATGCGAATCGTTACTGCTCACTGCTTTGAATTTGTAAATGCGCCCTACGTCTTGCTATGCCTGTTTCTCCTAGTTAATGGCTGGGAGAAACAAGGATCATGGATAGTGAATACTCATACATATAGTAGTAACGTAGTTATAAGGCTTCTGCTTCTATCTGGCTGCCACCATTGTTTGTAACACCACAAAACAAAGCGTTCCAATTTCAAACGGAATGGCCATCCATTAAAAACGGTTACGCTTGAGTTTAAAAAAACATCCCGTGACTTCTCTAGAATCAGATGCATTTAGGTAGTGAAGTGTTAGTGAACTTTTAGTAAGGTAACTAACACTAGCGACAAGAGCACACCAATGCGACCAGGCACTTGACTAGAATCTCAGGAGCGGGTGGCGAAATTCGGAGTTACGAAAATAAATGGAGTGATATTTCCAGTTTATTTAAGTTGAGAACCAGTACCTTCGAATGCAAAACTTGCAAGGTATCAGGGTTGGATGCCCAATATTTCCTCTTTGTGGGAGCCAGATGGGTTATTAAGATGAAAATAAGGAAGTAAAATCACAGTGAAAAATGCCTGTACGACTACAACTGTGAGCCGGACGTAAACCGTCATAATACCCGCAGGTAAATGCTCGGAAAAATAAAATTATCACAGTAACATGGGTGGAGGGGAAAGCTCAAATTCATGTGCAATTCTCAAGAATTAGTCCTGCACCACCGTTATTTAATGACTTGAGCATGAATAAGGGTCAGTTGCAAATAGATACTTAAATTGATAACGTCACTCGTACTCGTGCGCAGTTGCAGTTCAAAGGGAAGATATGCAGTACCTTCCTAAACGACCAAACAGAGCGTACCAAACTGGTGACAGTTTGGCTCAATCCCTGCTAATATCCGTGTTAATGCGTCTTGATTGACGTCAACATCGTCAGCGATGAATCTCTTTCGTCAAAACTATTACCTCGCGCATGCTCAAACCTCCACCCCAGCAAACCACCTCCCTGAAATGGTTCGCAATTTGCCATTGCTCTCGCCTGGTCACATCTATTAGCCAATCCTGGACACATTCATTAGTCAGGTCAGGTCGCGGTGAAGGCATGACGTATGGAATAACCTGTTGAGCTTGTTGAGCTGTAATGTAGTTTAGGAAGGTACTGAACGGCTGACGCAACATCACTGCGCACGCGCGACGTCAAGTTTCGAGCCAAACTGTCTATAACAGTGGTGCGTTCTATTCTCTCTGTTCGATGCTTTAGGAAGGTACTGATGGAAACCAAAAGTGTTGGGCATTGGTAGCAGAACGTACGTACCAATTTCTACGGATCTGGATGCAAGAGCCTATGGGAAACCGTTGTCAGAGCCAAGCTAAGGAAGATAAAGCAGCTCTGGCCGTCTCAGATTTTTAAGTGTGATCCCTTTTAAAATTGTGAACAAGGACTGCAATTAACGCATGCAATTAATGCTGACAATTAAATCGTTTTGAGTGTATGACAATTGTCGATCCATTGTTTTATCAGGGAGCAATCTTCAAACTGACCAAGATAAAGATGGCATGGTTAGTACATAACTTCAGGTTGAACCACGTGATTAAAACAGCACTCCGCCCTGGCCAGTACATTCTACCCTTGTGAAGTAGTGCCGCAATTAGGAGTGGTGCAAACGGATGCATAGGGCCCAAACTTCAAAAGTCCAAGGTGCTGGAAGGGACTAAATTAACTTATGTTTGGCCGTGGTTAGGAGTTATTTTGTCCCCAAAATTGTTTGCTTTTTGAAGAAGGGTCCAACATTTTGTCCTTGGAAATAGTTACTTGCGGCATTGCAGTGCGGCACCAAACTGTTGCGTTAAATGATGTTCTTAATTCCATATATCGGCCAAAGAGTGATCGCCATTACGACTCTCATCAAGTTCAGCATCTAGGCTGGTATTTTGGGCGGGAATTGGATGAAGGCATTTGAACCAAGGCTTTATTAGATCTGGCTAAAAAAATTTCCATGTATGCCCTCAGGCAGATACGGTTTCTGAGTACTGTTGAAATTCTCCGTATTTTTTGAGGATGGTAACAATGACTTCGTAATACATTACCATGGTGATAACTAAATACAGATGCAAACCTATTTACGTTGCCTTTTGGACTTATATGTTAGACGGCCTGAGCGGGGAATCGAACCCAGGACCTTTGAAACCAAAGGCATAAAGGAAATGTCCGTAGGCAGCATTTAACACGTGCATATATACATATAAACAAATACTTTTCAATCGCCACTGAAGGGACGCTTTTTTACCGCGCCATCCTCCAAGTGAAACGAATGGAACACTTAAACGTGAAAGAATGATTCCCGTCTTTACCATGGTGATTCGTGAAAACAGTCCCACTAGCGGCAAAGGCAAAAGCTTTGTCGCTGGATTTTTTTTTACGGTTCAGTTTCAGTTATGATGCACAGACGATCTGTGCGAATAATCTACTTTGAAGGTACCTTCACATCATCACTACACTATGTAAATCACAATACAACGTGAGTTAAATTTCAAGACGTTCTGATCACTTTTCATACAGATGGGTCTGTCTTGATCATCGGTGCGCGGTAAAAAAAAACATATCCGGGTAAAAAAATTCCCCAAATCTAAGAAAAATTTAAATGTTACCAGGCTTTTTTTTTATGTACATTCATAAAAAAAAATTGATTTGCAATAAACAGTTGATTAATTTACGTTTCATTTCACAATGGAGCGATTGAATTGCACAGCAGTCAAGTCTAAGCTGACCTTCAGTGGGTGTACGTCGTGTACCGAATACAACACAACTAAGAAGGGTAGCCTATTCAATGACATTGTGTTAAACGCAGCAGTCTAAAGGGCCCAGGGGTTGCGTCACTAATTTGTCGCATGTCAACCAACAATTTGGAAACAGATTAAACGGATGCGAGCCGAACAAGCAACTGATGACGTCAAAATCCAAATCCTAAAAATGAGAGCCAATGAAAACGAACAACAAAACGTGTACTCAAGTGAATGCAAGAATTAAAGGTTTAGTAATCCGTGTTGTTTGTTGTTGTTTTCCTTTCAAGGAACAGAAAACGAACCAGCTGGAGAAATCCAACTGGAATCCAGGATATTTGACATACCGCAATCTACATAGACACCACAGGGTCTGCGAATTGACAACATTGCAATTAGCGTTCCAGACTTTTGGGGATTTTTTTACCGTTTTTTTTTTTGTTTGGGGGGGGGGGGGGTATTTTTTAGTAAGGGAATTTTCAGCTGTTTTTTTTTCCCTGGGATTTTTTCCCTACATTCTGACCGTCAGCTTGGTTGCAACCGCCATCTTGCGTGCGCATTCGATTTGTCTGCGAGGAAATGATGTCACGTTGTCTTCAATTATTATGTGATGGAAGCTGAGTGTATTCCCTAGTAAGACTATACTCCAATAGCTCCGTGAAAAGCGGACAATGTTACTAAATAGTCTCCACCGTTTTAAGCGAGATTAAAATAACATTCGACTAAATTTTTTATCTTATTAATGACAGACGAAACAATCGTTTGATCACCGAACGATTAGTTCATCTTTCATTAATATAGAGGTTATTTAGTAAAAGCGAGTAAATATGAAGATGTGTGGTCTTACAAGGTGCAGAGTGACGTGGAGACAATCGGCCAACGGACGAACCTGTAACGAATCAAACGTACAATATATTAATTTTTAAATTGTTACCACATGCAGGCTAAGAAGTATAAACTGTACAAACGAAGAAATGCAACTAATTTCCGTTTCTTTATTTATAAAGTGAGTGCTGCAAACCACATTTCAGTCATGGGTATAAATCACGACAGTTTTCCTGAAAACTTGCTTATGGAGCCATTCTGGTGATCACTAGAAAGAAGCTTGGAATTTAACTATCTCTTTTTATTATTTTTGTACAACTCTTTCATTGTTGGACCATTGTTGCAGCAATGAAGACACACAGCTGCAACAATGAAACCGTTGCCTTATCACTATAGTCTCCGCCAAGAAAGAAGTCCAACGCGTTTCAAAACAGGGGTATGCATTATGTATGCCGGCTGCGTCGTTTACCTTGCAGATATCCACCATGGCTAAGCAGCCAACGTGTGCTCATATACTAAAGCTGCTAGGGCCAATTTGGGCTAATCATGCCATAGAGCAAAAAGCTTGAAATTTGACATACAAGTAATTCTTAGTAATACAATTAGAAATAGATTCTCCTTGACTCGTGAAATACTGAAAAACGTTTCAAATAATACCCCTAGCTTGACTGTGGAGAGTTTACTCATTCTTGTTGACACGAACTTGATCGGAAAGCGACGCCATTGTTATTGGTCTAGTAGCGTTGCCACGACGACGCAGTTATAGAGTATAGAGGCAAGGCGCACTTTTTAAAAGAATAAAAGAATTCTAGGCATAGAAAACGAAGGCGTGGGGTTTAAACTTACGTAAGTAAGTATACTACAGCTTCCAGTATACAGTATACAGTATACAGTATACAGTATACTACATTTTGCGTATCAATATTTATGTATCAATTTTTCCAAAATAATACATTTATTGCAGCTGAAGAAAGACACAAAGGAAAGAGTTAATGTTGATTAAAATAAGCAAATATGAGGCATTTATTGCAGTTATTGAGTTTTAAAAACGGAGTTGAGTGAAAAATATTCCCGCCAACAATGGCTCGTTATGCTATCACAACAATGGCTTGGTTACTAACAATGTGAACCGTTGTTGTACAAATGCGTTCGACGATGGTTCGGCAACAATACACTAACACTGTCACTTTATTGTAACAATGGCTCGTCCACTAAAGATTTAACTCGTCGTTGTACAAATATGTTAAACGATGGCGTTCGGCAACATTAAGGTAAAACTTTGGTTTTATTGGCC
>JAHWFP010072509.1:73364-90174 GCA_023313725.1 Lithobius niger | reverse complement strand
TGCACACTTACAGCGCACTTTTGTTGATGTCATAATTAAAGTTTCACGGTCAATTCTTGCTCTTTCTTGCGCTCCTACAATCTCCGTGTTACTGTAACTGCGTTTCTAACCTACGTCTCCCTCTGGCAAACTCCCGATTTCTTTCAGATTAAGCACACAAGCGACCCAGTTATTACTTGATATCAAATGAAACAATGAATGTACAATCACCGTTCTTAATCTATGATGGCCGCCATTTCGAAATTATGCTTACAATCGTCCGATTTCCTTCAAATTGGGAACGGAGACGAAATAGTTGATTCAAAGTGAAACAGTGTATGTACGATCATCACTAATAATTGCAAATGGCCGCTATGCCCAAATCCAACGACATTTCGTGACAAACCAAACAATAGCTATGCCTACACCCCCCCCCCCCCCCCCCCCGCCCATCAGCGACTGCCTTACTTCGCACCAACGTCTACCATTGACAATGAGCAAATCTCGTGCAACCCTAATGATCCCAAAGCATACGCTCTTCCAAAGTTTCCTCAAAGCTTTGCTAAAGGTGCGTTCAAAATCGGGGGGAGGGGGGGGGTGTTCATCAAACGTGTTACCATTTGCTATGAGGGGGGATATGGCGACATGCTACGTAACAAAACAAACTTTCGCAAATTTATTTTTCGCTTATTTCTTTTTAACTATTTTGTGTAAATTCTTCTAGCTAAATTCTTTTTCTGACTTCTGTTTTAGACTTAGTTATTTTTCTGGTCCTTACATCCCTACGTGCTACGTACAGCTTAAAAAACGAATTCATAGAAAAAACAACACGGTTGGTTTTTTTTTTTTTTGGGGGGGGGGGGGAGAAATTGTTATGTAATTTATTGGGGAGGTCACGCCAAGTGTTACACCGGCGTCAGAAGGAGGGCAGGGGGTATAAATTGCCAGAATTAAGCGTTACGTAATTTATGAGCGCTCCCTAATGATGCAATAAATACAGACAAATCATTAAATAACTTCTGTCAAAGCGATTCAAAGTATGGTAATAAAACAGTTATAACATGGATTTTGCAACAATGGGCCGGTATAAGTGATTTAATGCACACTTTTGGTGAAGCGACGGCCTCGGAGCTGTGCAACATCCTCTTTGGCTTCGCCCTTTCGGACGATTCCACAGCTCCTCGTACGTCGTTCACCAAAAGTGTGCATTAAATCACTTATACCGGCCCATTGTTGCAAAATCCATGCTATAACCATTACTTGTTGGGAAACCTATCTCAGAACCGCTAAGGAATTAAATCGAACTGCTATTTAAATGCTTTGTTTGTTTGTTATTCGGTTAGGCTCGAACTGGTTTAAAACACTTCGGTGTTATTAATACTGAAGCAAGTAAGCATAACGTAAATCTGATATGGGATGTGTTACATTTTTTTTTTACCACAACCCATTGACCAAATTTTCTTTTGACCCACAACCCAGGTGACCCATTTTTACAAAACGACCCTACTTGATCCACAGGCCCAATAACCCACCAACACATCTCACACAGTGGTCAAATTAAACCACTGACCCGTTTTGAACCATGACTAAATCTCACACACAGAAATTTTTTTTTCATTTCCGTCTATACTGGCTATTTATTTAAGACACCAATGCAAACTACACGGTATTCACTCGACCCTTTCTCGATGAACTAAAACATTCAATTGAAAAATTAACTTTTCGTAAGCTGAATCTTTTTCATCACGTCCGTCATGTGGGGAAGCGAATGTACCTTAGGCTTAGGAATGGGGACATTTATTCCTAGCTATCCCGGAAAATAAACGCGACGGCAATTCTCCCTACCAGAGTCCCTAATCGTGTCGTTAGCTAAAGAATTGTGCAAGGCATGTTTACGGCGAGAAGGACACATATTTATTCTTGTGGGTGAAAAGTACATAGTCAAATAGGGTCATAGTGCTACGGCGATACTTGTAACATTGTAGGCAAACATCTTGGAATCGTCTGCGGCCTTGCAGTGCTGGAAACACCGGTTCTCGTCAGATCCCCGAAGTTAAGCAGCATTGGGCTGGATAGATACTTGGGTGGGTGACCGCCTGGGAATCTGGCTGTTGCAGACATAGGGCCTTCGGGCTTCGTGCAGATGACCAGGAGTGGTTAACGCTCGTTAAACCCTTTGAACCCCTTTGGAATCGTCCCTTGCCTCTCACAACAGTGGGTAGCTTACATTTGGGCACGAATAGTCCAATACACCTCCGACAACGAGTGGAGCTACTTCTTTATATCATCTGGGCTATTACAATATAATCAACTTTAGGCGACATGCCTATTAATGTTCTGATGCAACATCACAAATCTCCATCGGTTATTAGCAAACCAAACCGAAGGGAGAGGGACAAGAAGCAAAAAGACAGGACTACATCACAAAACTCATTCCCCGTACGCACGCCTTCCGACAAGAAGGACCATTGTTACACACATAACTGTTGCGTACATTGTAACCACTGACTCTTGCAACATCAGCGGCAGCAAAACATTGCTTAAGGCTACATAACTGCGGGAATGCAAAACCAGTTCCCACACATCAGACTAACTCATGAAACACAGCAGGTGAAGTCAGAGGTTGTTCAATTGACACCCGCCATCTTGGAATCAGTCCATAGATGGCGGGTGTCAATTGAACGGCCTCTGGCTTCACCTAATTTGAGTTGTATATGTGTTTTTATATCGTGACCAAGACAAGCAGTAAATTGCCGAAAATTAAATATCTCGTCTTACTTTGGCTTTTTATGGGTTCTTACTCTATCAGGGAGTGAAGATTTAAGTATTACAACCTACGACTGCAAAGTAAACTTGTTGGATTCTGAATAAGCTGGACATCTAATCGTCAAACACGTCTCTTTTACCGACATATTTTTTTTCCAAACTAACGCAGTTAATACACTTTGCTGATGAAACTATCCCAGTCTTCTACAGACATCTGACCGGTATCCAACGAGGTCTCGTCCCCAAATGGGGGACTATGTATATACAACAGACACTACAACAATGCTGTACAAACTGCGCAACAATCATATTACCGGGTAGCGTACTAACGGAAAATCCTGATGTCGCAATGGAACGCAAACGTTTAATCGCCATTTTGCCTCCTTCTTCCCCTTCAGTTTCAATCCACGATTCAAAATTTCCTTCGCAACATGGACCTAAGCAAGGACAGGCTCACCAGCTATAGTGGTTTACTCTTCCTTGCCTTTGCGACGATTTCCTTATGATCGTGTTGTAGACTGTGCCGCGTATGGGACTGCATTGTTGAAGCTATGATGACTTGTTAGTGCCTTAGGGCCTTAGGGCTTCGTCGGGCAGATGACCGGGTGCGGTTAACACTCGCTAAAAAAAACCCTTTGATCCCTTTGATGACTTGTTAGTGAGCCTGCCGTCGCTCAGGCCAACATTTTATACTACTTTTTCAGCAATCAAATATTACAAAAAAAAAAATCATATTCAGAAACCTACGTATCTTACATGTTAAACTATGTTTCAAGGTTAAAAGGTCTCAAATAATTTGGATTCGCTCTTCCGCCTTACAACCAGTGTTTAACGTTCTTTGATGACTTACATCGGGGGATGAAGAAATAGAGAGAGAGAGAGGTTACTCGGGACTACTATCGACATCGATTCACGCGTCATATAGTTTATTCGATGCCCAACACACACAGAAATTGATGGGCTGCCTATTAAAACTCAAGTTGTTCGATGTGTGACTCACAGTTCGTTCATCACAATTCTTCGAATGCCTGCAGTTTGTATTATACTGAAATGAGTATGTTATTAATTGAAAGAATTTACTACATGCGGAAATAGTAGACACTCTTTATATTTTTATTTTATGCGACGGAGTTTCGTTCCCTCCCCCCCCCCCCCCCCCCCCCCCCACTCCCTGCTGGCGTGTTAAAAGTATTCTGACGTGTTGAATGCAAAGCGTAATTTCGAAGCACACAACTGCTCAAAATTTAAAAACGTTAAATCGAGCAGTACTAAAAGAGGAAGTTACGTCATATATACTTACAGCCGAGTCCGTGCAATTAGCACCCACAACTTGCAGCACGTTATCTCTGAATTCCTGTTGGGAAAGACAAAACAGTTTCAGCACGCAGTTTTACTTTCATCCTATACCACGCGCCATGGCTGTTTGCTGTGACGTGCAGATCACGTGACTGGGCTAATCTAATCAGACGGCCAAACAGCCGTTGTTCTAGTTCGTCATTGGCTAACTCATGGTGACGTCACGGCTAACAGCCATTGCGCATGGTTTAATCTTCCTTCGAGCAAAATAGTTATCAGCATAATAAGAAATCCAAAATTGTGCACTTCGCAGCAGAAATCCTGGCAAACAAAAAACAAAAAAAAACTGTAAAGTTGTCTGACAAAATAAAAGAATAGGCTATGTGAATTGCATACATGTTATCCGACTTTAAAAAAAAAGACTATGTAAAACGAATCACGACTACAAAACTGTTACGAATAACAATTGAATATTTTAACATTAAGATATTATTGGTCGGTTGCCACCGAATTAGCATATGATTGCAGCATCTAGGCCTATCGAGTTTTCTCTCGCAGGAAGCAAAGGAATGCACAAAGCAAAACTTTTAAACGCAACAAACAAGCCACGTGACTCCTTAATTATTGAGTAAAAATTTGGTACAAACAAACTATAAATATAAACGATATTAGTGTCACTAGATGGCGCAAGGGAAATTTCTTTATATTTTTCCGTGGCGCCATGTAGTGACACTAAAATCGTTACTCTTTATAGCTTGTTTCCAGGCGCAACGAGGGCGTACCAAATTTATACTCAATAATTAAGGAGTTAATTCACTTGGCTTGTTTGTAGCGTTTAAAAGGTTTGCTTTGTGCATTACTTTGCTTCCTGAGAGAGAGAATTCGATAGGCCTACAAGCTGCAATTCTAATTTGGTGGCAACCGACCTTTAGAAGCTTGCTGGCAACATCTGATTTTTTAAAATTTTGTTACGCGTGCTGGGAAGCTACCGGGACGAATCGTAGTACCCTGCCTATTGGAAAACCAGAGGCACAAGATATGGTGCCTAGTACAATAGAACTGGGGAGGGGGGGGGGGGGTTACTTTATTTTCTGAAAAGAGTGTTGTTGCGACCCAAGAGTATTTACGGCTAAAAATTAACGTCAAGTGTGCTTCAACCGCACAAGTAAAAGCTAACAATGTTACACACTTTTAAGGATTTTGAAGGACTTTTTAATGACCATTTTTAAGCGCCCATCAGTAAGATTAGGGCCTAAAAAAGTCTTTGTTTCCAGTAACGGCATGAATATGCAGGTTTTTTTACATTGGTTTCGTCTCTTTTTTTTTTTTTGGCGGGGGTCCACTGAAATATTGCTTTCGTTCATTTTGCATTGCGGAGAGTAAAGAATGGACGAAAGCAAAATGAAAGTGGAAGAAAGCAACAACAACAAAAAAAGGCAAAAGCAATGTAAAAAATCTGTAAGTAGGGTAGGTAGGGAAGTAGGGCATTATGTTTCAATAAATTTTGTAGTAATAAAAAGCTATACTAATCTCAACAGAAAGCAATTTTATTGGAGCGTAGCTCCTCTATGACGACACTCCAATGTAATCTTAGACCGCTCATCACGTAAAAATTACAAGGACCATCCAAACCAAACTTTGCATGCAGCAGCACGGGAGTTCGGACAAGGTTTATCAAAAGAAAAATCCGGAATCGGACATGGGGTTGAGGAACCATCAGGGTGACAAAATGGACCAATAGCAAGAGCCAAAATCAAAACAACAACGAGACGCGAAGCCGTTTCTAATTGTTCAAGGCATCCGATTGTTAAAATATTGACTGTTGATGATAAACAGGTGGTGTTAGGCGGTAATAAACCAAATTCAAGATATTTGCACTTTTCGTCGACAGATTTGGACGTTTGAATATACCATTTGCACGGTTTTTTCACCACCTTTCCAATGGCACAAACCCCAAGCAGCTGTCTCTTATTGTTGAGAAATTACAAGGCAAATCCGATCCGATCCAAAGCTAAACAGCAAAGAAAGCGGAGCGCGCTGCATTATGTCGACAGTGGAACTGATGACGGCCCTCTAGTAAGTTTTTTTTTTTTTTAATGTAGTACCTTTTGTACAACTTTCCTCTAGAGACTTTAGCACAAAAGCTTTGTCGTTTGCACAACGTCACAAACAGTTTGATGTGGCTTAACGAAAAATAACAAAGTGGGAGAGCTAAACCAAAATTAGACTGAACAAATCCTTATAAGGGAAGCTGGGGAACTTAGGAAGCTGGGGAAGCTGGGTTAAGTTAGGGTTAAGAAGTTAATAAAAAGGCTTAGTTTAGGTTGGGGGAAAAGAGCCTAACCAAAATTGGGCCTTCTAGAGGCCTAAAAGCTAGAAATACCCCTAACTAAGATACCTAGTAGGGGTTGAAGAGGACCAGCAGTTGGCTGGCCAGAAGGCTTTCTGAATTTACCATGCTGCCCCCTTGCTTAAATACGTTTTGGTAACCCCTGAGAACCGCGAAATAGCCAGGGTGGGAAATAGAAGTTTCTAGAAGCTTCTAGAGTCAGGAACCGGAAATTAAATCACAAGGCATAGATATTGCCCACCTATGTAAGATTAGCCACACAAGACTAAAATTGGCCATTGGCCCCAGCAAACATGCAAGTATAAGATTTGCGACAAATGACTATATAGACTTATGTATTTGTGATACTTGTTTGGTAGCTTCTGCTTCAGTAGACAACTCGTCAACCTGTTTAATAAAGTGACGTCAGCTGTACTTCTTTCCTTCTTCCTTGAGGACGGTAATTGCATTTTCCACAGTCTCTCTTTTGTTACGATGTAGCGCGTGTTGAATTTTGCGTTTTCTAGTCGTCCAAACAATCCTGGTATCGGCACCTCTGGCAGCAACGCACTCTGGGAAGGATACAATTCGCGTTGGTCATATCTTAGGGTGGTCGTACACCAAAGTCGACAAAACGTCGTACGACAGGACATTTTGTCGAAACCTGTCTCAGCATGCTGAGGACGTCTCCAAAACTATAGGAAGGAGCTGAGCGCCACACATCTCCAGGCGTCTTTTAGCGCGTCACGACAACAAAGCGAAGCTCCTTCTAGTTTCGTATGTTGGGGGGTCTCTCCACCAGATTACAATCTACAAAACTACACCAAACTACAATTGATTATCGTGGCGGAGCGGTGAGAGCGCCCAGCCTGGTTGCTGGAGGTGTGCAGATCTGATCGAACCCTTGGAAAGGGGACCTTGACAAAGTCCCCGCCAGTAGTGTGAGAGGCTACCACGCTCCTTTAGCGGCTATGGGATGTATTCTGGCTAATTCTGGACAATCTTTCGGCCCCGACGATGATCGGAGGTTTCCCGGGTCGAATCCCCGGGCTGGCACCTCCCTTTACCAGATATTTCTTCTTCTCTAAAAATCTGGTAATGTTCAAAATTGAGCCGGTTCAGCCATACAAGCATTAATTGCTTCGGCTGGCTTAAGGCTCGTCAAAATTTCTTAAAAAAAACTTAATAGACAAATCACCTTTTCAGACCCACTGAATCATCTTTTTAATCACTTTTAAGGACCTTTGGACCATATTTTCAAATTTATGTATTTTTACGGTCCTTACAAGCTTGTGCATACCAAGCTTTGCTAACCAGTTGCATTTGGATCTTCCAAAGCTTTTCTGTGAGGTTTACCTCAGCCGCTCCACGTTGTTTCTAGATCGAGCTAAACGATGGCGCTCTCTCTTTTGAACGAGAGCATCGCAGATACTCTCAAATATAGCAGTAATTCGGCACTGATCTGGCCAACAGCGCTTGACGTTGAAACACATGAGACGACCTGACGACCTGTTTTTTTTTTCTTGTTAGTTTTTGATAGGTTTCACCAAAAAAAAAGGTATTTGCTCATTTTAATATTTGGTATTTGTAGGTGTATGCCATTCATTTTTCTTTATCGAACTCAAAAAACGTCTAGCTAACAATAAAACAAAACATTGTTGGTATACAAGCTGATGAAAAATATATAGATTACTAAAAATACACGACAATGAATACACTAAGATACTAAAAAAAATTACTGCAATGATAATAAAAAAAACATCAAACATGTTTTTATGAATATTCTGTAACTGTAGAATTGAAGGTGTTTCCGTCCTAAAAATACTTACGAAGTGAACAAGAAAAATTTTATATTTACCGAATACATTGGAAACAATGTGTACACACACAAAACTTATACGCGTTAGGCTTCCCAAACCCAGCTTTCAATCATGGCAATAGGCTGTCAACGGCGAGAGCCATTCATGACGTCATCGGCTTCAGCCTTACTGGGCGATGTTTCACGAGAATTTAGGCATGGGAGGTAAGGACAACACAGAATGAGGCTGGACGAAAAACTAATCGTTCATCGATTTTAGCCAAATCGTCAGGAAAGGGTTAAAGGTAGCGGGAAGTTAGCTGAATCGCTGCAACACTTCTTAACAGAAAACAAAATGACCATCAATGAATAAACGCTTGTTATTGTAAAAAAAAAAAATGTAGTTAAAATAGTTTTGGAGATATTAATTTTTTAATAGTTTTTTTCTAATGGGACACAATGTATAATTTTTTTAGTAATTATTTTCTTTCTTCTACCATTTATGAAAGGTTACTAGCGCAAATTATGTTTAGCCTCCCCCCCCCCACCCCCCGTGCACTAGTCTACCAGGTCGTGCGGCTAGTGGTCGTCGCGGCCAAAAAACACGGCGACGTACGCCGCGGCCACGTCCGTTCTACTTTATTGTTCTCGATCACGTGGCGAAAAATGAATGCGGAGCAAGCATTGTCGCCAATGGTCGCTTGCACGCTGCCTAGGGTCCCAGTGGCCGCTGCGACTGACTGGCCGGCGCGGCCGAGTGCGCAGTGCTACCGGCAAATACTGTAGGAACTGCGCTTATAGACGACCAAGCCGCGCGACCAGGTCGTTGCAACCAGTGAGAATGCTTATGGTTTGTGTAAGACCACGAACTAATCATTCTTATTGGCTGCTGCGACCTGGTCGCGCGGCCTGGTCGCCTTGTGCGCGTGGACCCGTAATCATTCTCATGGCTGCAGCGACCTGGTCGCGCGACTTAGCCGTCTAGAGCGCGGGGGGGGGGGGGGTGCCTAAATGCCCCACTGATCATCGAAATAACTATTTTTAATAAATAAATAAACATGGCTCAGCCAACTTAACAAAAAAGACCGTTTCACCAATCGTTGAATAAATGTATACGCGATGAGGTTATATTTGTCACTATAGCCATGGCCCTACGTCATGCAACCCTAGTCCGCGTTCCAGGCGTAGACAGCTAACCGTCGGCCATTTAACGTCCAGAGGATCATAATTAATCTGAATAAATTGAGGATAATTTTACCGGTTTCAGGTCCCTTTTCATCTGTTCTTCGAATTTTGCCATGTCAACGTTGTCACCATTCATCTGAAAATCAAGAAACTTTATTATGATTCATTTCATTAAAAAAACAAACACAAAAATCATTAAAAAAGAAACTTAGGGTCAAATGGCCAACTTACAAAGCCTCGAACGGATTGATTCCTATAGAGTTCCCGTAATCATTCAATAGAATTATATCGGAACATTTTTTTCCCCTATTCGGATAGTTTTTCCAAAGGGCAACGGACTACATTATAGGATATTCCGTAAATATAATGCTGCCAGTCTGCACAGCGCAGTGGCATTATTCTTTCCGTCAATGCGAAAGCAGTATTTCCGCCTAACATTTCAAGAAATTGTAAGGTTACCAAGCGATGATCTTCCCGTTCAGGGAACGCAGAGCTATGACTGAATGATTACTTCATTATATAAGTACTTTTCCGCACTCCCACCTTAATATACTTATCCTTACTCCGACCTTTAACCCCAAGCCACGCGGTTATGCAATAGTTGAACTGAACGTAAACAACCGACTCGCACCGTAATAAGCTATGTGAGGGGGCCCCGGAGCATAGCGAGTAGCAACAACCCAGTGGTCATCGTCCCCCGCCTCCAACTCAAGTGAATGCTGGGTTGAATCCTACGACTAACCTAACTGTCATGTTTAAAAAAACAATAGAAATTCATTCAGGTAAATAAGGCCAAATATACTTTTCATTACTCCCAACTTAAGAAAGAGGTGACCCATGGCACATGTTCTTCCCCACAAACCGAAACGAAAAAAAAAACATCATAAACCTAGAAAACTACAGATACAGTTGATGTTAATATGTTATTGTATAATAGCACTACACTACACTAAAACCGCTACATTAGTCACAATTTTCGTACTACCTAGATAGGTCGTGAGGCTTTGCGACACGGTAGTCACAATGTGAGCTAGATAGGTCGTGAGGCTATGCGACACAGGGTTGATAATCGTAATCACCGTTTAATTTAACATTTTTTCAACGCAGCAATCATGTGTTTTCATTAGGTCAGTTGGCTGTTTGTACATATTTTAAAATTCACAAAATTAGTTTTAAATGCACTTAATGGCACTTCCAGTGTCGACATTATAACGTATCGAGCTCGTAGGACTATTTCTTTAAGCAGATTGATACCCCTTGGCGCACGTCCGTGTTACCTTCACTCAAACTGTGGAACATAACCATGGAGCAAAATCATTTTGTAAACGAATTGGCTTCTTGTCGATCATGGAATGTTGACACGATATACCGACTAAGGTAAAAAAAAATTACTGCAGCGGGCACTGAAGAGAGCCGCTGAATTGGATTTTAGTAATTAAAGGCCATAGGGCAAACTTCTTTGGAGTCATACACTGGATTTTATAAAAGGAAAGAATTGGAGGGGTTGGGGGGGGGGATGAGACGTTTATCAGAACTTATCAATATTGTCGGCAAGATCGATAAACATTGCACGCATCCTCAATAAGTTTCAGAATTGCAGTTTTCCTTTATAAAATTCATAATTGCAGTTTTCCTTTACCTTGAGGCGCTTCACTGCCTTGTTCGACTTATCCGAACAACGGTACTCCGCGTACTGCAAGAAGCGAATAAACACAGCAGAGCCAAATTGTGATTAACAAAGTATGATGGCAATTGAGCAGCAAAGGGGCCGAAGAAATCCACGTGCCATCGAAAGTTTGGGAACTGAAGGCTGATCTTTGGCCTGGCTTCTAATTCACTAGACCTCTAAGCTGACTCGCTAATAGCAAGTCCAATCCAAAGACCTGAGTTCAATACCGCTTCATTGGCGTGGCATGTCAATTTCTTTTGTCATTAGGGACCGGTTATAACTTATGGTCGGGGGCGGGAAGGGGAGGAGGGGATGTCAATGTGACAGCCAAACATTTTCGATGACCGCCCTTCAAAGCCTTGAAAATATCTTGAACCTGCCCCCCTACTCAAGATTCAAAAGTGATGGTTACCTCCCCCCACACAAAAAAATGTGCTGAAAAGACTATTGAGACTGTCTGCAGATGTCATCCAGTACTCAAATAAGCAAGTGTAGCACTCCTAACGAAACAAGTTACTACAGTTTTAAGGAATAAGTGTTTCATTTTTAACGAAAGGACAACGTTGAGTTTAAAACGTTCTATAAAACGTTCCTTACACCCATCCTGTGTCGAGTTTCAATAAGTATAATGAACGCACTATATTTGCTTGCATGTCCGTACCCCCAACACAGTCAGCACCCGAAAGACAATAAGCCAAGGAGGCAAGGCTTTTCTGGAAAGTTTATTGAAAATACTACACTCACTAGGTAGTATACTGATAATGACAATTTCAAAACCGTGGATTACAGTTAAATCCTGGGGAAGAAGCTGAGGCGTTTTTTGACATTTTGACTGCTGAAAGTGCCAGTTTTGAAGCCTAAAAATTGCTTTCTTCACAAGTTTGAACAGTATTTTTTTTTTTACTCCTGCTTGACGGGGCCTAACAAATTAATGACACCCCTTCGATACGGGTCGAAAAAATACCATGACCCCCACTCCCCACCGGCGATAAAAAATGACTGGTTCCTTACTGATGCTCACTTTTAATTGTTCATGTTGTTGGTTCCAGTTTGTTTCTTCATTGCTTACTAATCATTTCATCTAATTCCGTTTCTTTAATGTGCGCCTTGTCCACATTTTATAGAAGGTCCTTAAAACTGGTAAAATTCGTTGTCACAAAACTCCAAATAACACCGACAAGATGTAATTTGGGGCTTAGTGAATGCCAGTTTTGGGCTGTTATAGCTTGACCGAGCCGTCAAAACAATTCACGGTCTGCAGGTCATAATTATTTGTCTTATGACTTCACTCCCTTATCCCCCCCCCCCCCCAGTTCTACCTCTTGATAAATTATGATAAATTATGCTTGAGTGGGGGTCGGATAAAACGACAAAATTGCTACCCCACAACTCAACTGCTAATGTAACAAATATTTTTAATAACTTGTCAATATTTATGTCCAAGTACTGATCTTTGATGAACGTACCGACTAAAAACCTTAACCGTTATTTCACCATTCATCGCATTCACACTCGTAGGCCCACAGCAATATCACGGTGCCTGCGTAGGAAAGTAGTTGCATGTAGCAAGCGTGTATTTTTTTTCCAAATTTAGTTCATAATTATAACATGTAACTTCAGCAAGTCCCGGATATACGAGAAAATACAAGATTCACGTCCAGTTATGCTTGCATTTGTGGATTTGATAGACTGCAAATAACCTCTTGTCGTTTCGTTTATTTATTATTTTTAAAAATAAAAATCGTTGTGCTCTAAAATGCCAGATGAGTATAATCGACAAATCACTGATACGTATAGTGTGAGCGGCGTATCTTGAGTCCTGCACTTATTTTGTGATCGGCTACGTCTTCCTGGAGGGGGCGGCTTTAACCGACGGCCGCCATTGTTTTTTGTAACTACTTTGGATATCAACAAGGCACTCTGCGACTAAACACGTACAATCGATTATTTGTGTTCATTCTGGGGAGAACTCTAGATGGGCCGCCGACACTATAACCATGTGTCAATAAACAACGAATTAGATCTTTTCCGGTCGTGGGTTAGCCTCAATTCAGTCGGTTAAAATGTTCGACAACCACAACAAACAACTGAAAACAAACCACTAACAAATTGAAAGAAATTGGAGTCTTCAATGCTATAGGAAGATATTTTAGCGTATTAGATCTTTTCCTGTCGTGAAATATATACCATCAGTCATTGAAAAAATCCATGAAAAAAAAAAACAAGTTAACAAACTGAAAGGAATTTGAGTTTGCACAAATAGTTCGTATGTGTACTTACCACAGATGGTTGCATCATTCTTATTGTGCACTCAATAGTATCCCCACCCTGCAGAAGAAAAAAAATGGAAAAAAATACCTTGAAAAAGTTAGAAACATGCAAAACTTGAACTAATTCCTGCTGGACTTCATTTCACGCAACATTGAACTCATTGCCTAATACAAATACAAATATAAATATAAATTTAAATACTAGGAAACACTTTGGGCCTATTGTAAGCGGAGCGAAGAGAATTTTTTCCTAATTTGTATTTACTCTCATGTTAATGGCTTTCCAGTACTTGCTAATGATCGTTAAAAATCTAGGGGCAATATTCACTCGGCTACATTTGAGCAGAAGCTCTTTGTTGACCTTTTTGATATGTTCGCTTTTTTAAATTTTAGGTAGGCTACGTTTCAAATAAATTTTAAGATGCTTTCGTTTATTTGCACATTTAGTTTCTGTTTCGTTATTTGCAGCCTCTTTACGTCATCGCCGCCGCAGTAAAATGCCTCGTTAGCCGCCGTGGTTAAGCTGGCTAGTACATGGAATTTTTTCGGCCGATTTAAAACCACTGTATAATTTTGTTTCGCAGCGTAAGAGATTAGACAAAACAACGTTTTTTAGGCCTAAGAAATCATATCTCACAGCTAGGGGCACTGGATATACGCGGAGTTAAAACCATTGGCGTAGTTTGTCAAGTAGAAGCTGTGAGAGATGATTTCTTAGGCCTAACAAATCATCTACAAACTACACTAGTGGTTTTACCTCCGCGTATATGCAGTGTCCCTTGCAACTAGCCCAACGACTATACTAAGTCCGCAGTGAAAAAGACGTTATTGTCATTGCTCTTAAACCTTCGTAAACGCAGCTGAACTAGTCATCGTGGCTAAGCGGTGAGAGAGCTCAGCCTTACCTGGAGGTTTGCGAATCTGGTCCCCACCAGGACTGCATGCAGGACAGGGTGGCGAGAGAGGCCACACCATGTTCCTGCAGTGGCTATGGGAACTATTCTGGCCAATTCTGGACAATCTTTCGGCCCCTGCGATGATCGGAAGTTTGCTGGGTCAAATCCCCTGGTTGGCTCCTCCCTTTACCAGATATTTCTTCTCTCATAAAGACTGGTTATGTTCAAAATTGAGCCGGTTCAGCCACACGAGCATTAAATTGCTTCGGCTGACTTAAGGCTCAAAGAAATTAATTTTAGATTTAAATTTTTTTTTTTTTTAGTTTTGCCAAATTGGTGACTTCGGTTACAAGTTCGTTTCTGGCCAGATTGATCCAAATTGTCATGAACTAAGCCCAGCAGTAATCGAATTGTATTATTTTTAAATCGATAAAAACATCGAACTGTATATCGATTTAAAAAATAATACAATTCGGTTACTGCTGGGCTTAGTTCATGACAATTTGGATCACTCTGGCCAGAAACGAACTTGAAACCGAAATCACCAATTTGGCAAAACTAAAAATTGTATTTTTTAAATTTCTTTGAGAGTACTGGTCGTTTGTAAGCACTTTTACTTTAACCATACACAATTTAACGAATTAAAAAAATCTAGTTAATAAAAACATCGAACTGTATATCAACTACGTTTTTTTTAATTCGTTAAATTGTGTGTGGTTAAAGTAAAAAAGCTCGTAAACGACCAGTACTCTCAAAAAAAAGTATTATACTTTAAAAGATGGTATAATACCCCCGCGAATATCCAGTGCCCCTTGTGGAGCGTATGGTTAGAACTATGGTGGTATCTGGTCGCCTTCCAACCTCTAACTGGCTCCAGACAATAACTCCGCAGCGAATGAGGCGTAATTGTAGCAGCTCTACACGAATTCCTCATTGTTCCGAAACACTTACAAAGGATTGAAAGTCCACAATCGTGTTGCGAACTAAAAGAATCGTTTTCAGAAATAGTGTAAAACTTATATTTAATCAGGATTACAAACGGAGCGTATTATTAAACGCCCATATCCTATTAAAATCGACGATTAAACGCCCATAGCCTATTAAAATTAATTCGATAAAAAAAACGGGGTGGGCCGTAACAAAGTTATAATTCGAATCTTACTTCAGTCCAGGTTGGGTTTGTATGCCTAACTTCATCGCGTAAAATTCGGCGTTTATGCAATCATTAACGTATAGTGATCTGGGTTCTGTCTAGCATTAACGCATTATTGTCATTTGTTCAAGAATTTAATTTTATTTCGTTTGCTTTGTATGAAGCTTTTAGTTAAATTTGGCGCAATAAAACCACGTTTTAAAGCGACGAACATTGATTTCCTTGAATGTACGAAGCTTTTCATCAATTTCGAGTAGAAAAAATACGATCTAAAATGCTTTAAGGTCCGATTTTAGGCAATTTCACGATTTTTGACCTTCCAGCCTTTTAGGCGGCTTAGCCTGGTTTGCGATTTACGGTAGTATAATACTACTAAAAGACTTATTTTTAAGAACGAAAACTATTTCGGGGTATGAGTTTCCACCGGTATCACGACCGGGGTTCAATCAGTAATTTGGTTGGAGACAGTAGGCTCGAAGTTGCTTGAATTGGGCTTGGCGAATCTTGAATAAGTCTTCAAGGAGCTGTGTGATTATTTGAAGTCCTACTGGTTCATTTCAGTGTAACTCTTGATTTACTTTAATATATAGCCTTATTATTCAGATTGAAATCTTTCGGGTTGGTGGGGGGAGGGGGTTGTAAAGAATTGCGAAAGAAGAAAATAAGTTTTCGTTCCGTTCCATCTGCAGCTATAAATTATTTGACTAAGCCATAAATGGTTTTGAAGTTGTGGGGAGGGGGGAGGAGAGACTGAATTTTCCTGTTAATACAGCCATTACTACGAGAATCGGATTCGGCTGCCCGGTTGTTTTTTTTTTTCAACTAGAGCACCAAGAAATACATCACGTTCATATTAATAATACAGTGTGGCAACGGTCCTCCATTAATAATAAACTGCAACGACCTGGAAAGCATCCATCGCTCACAGTTTATGCCGCTTGTACAGAGGTTAATTATTTCGGCTGATTCTAAAACCCCGAAAGATGTAGCAAACGTAACGACCCTCAATACGTAACGTTTCAAAGCACTGCTTTAGTCCTTTTTCAAGCATACAGGGCACAGGCAAATAAAAAACAGTAGCCTAGGCAGTTAAAGTTCCTAAGAGCGCAATGGAACAAGCCCCTTTTTACGTGAACAATGGAACAATTTTTCTAGTGCTAATAGAACAAGCCCATTTTTTAAAGTGAACATTGGTTAATTCTAGTTCTAATGAAACAAGCCCCTTTTTTAAGTTAACAATGGTTAATTCTAGTGCTAATGGAACAAGCCTCTTTTTTAAGTGAACAATGGTTAGTTCTAGTGCTGATGGAACAAGCCTCTTTTTTTAAGTGAACAATGGTTAATTCTAGTGCTAATGGAACAAGCCCATTTTTTAAAGTAAACAATGGTTAATTCTAGTTCTAATGAAACAAGCCCCTTTTTTAAGTGAACAATGGTTAATTCTAGTGCTAATGGAACAAGCCCCTTTT
>JAHWFP010072509.1:45799-68364 GCA_023313725.1 Lithobius niger | reverse complement strand
ATAACCTTTATTCAAAGAGTGTTGCCGAAGGTCTATAAAAGTCCTTGTTTGGCTACACATTTAGACAATTTCACAATCAAGATAAAGAAAAATCTATACAACAAAATTAAATCACACAGTATGGTAAAAAATATAAAAATAATAATAATCACAGACACAGGAAAAAAAAACAAGAAAAAAACAATAATTAAAAAATAAAACTATACCTTAGTTGTTAATTAGCCATTCTTTTATTTTGTGTTTGATTGAAGTGTACTGAGTTAAATCTAGTAATTTTGATGGAATTAAATTGAAAATTGTTGGAATATAATGATCTTTAGTTTTTGAGCCATAATTATTTTTAATTACTGGAATATGGAACCTTAATGTTTTATCGCGAAGGAAACCCATTTTAAATTCATCTTTAATTAATTAATTCTTTTATTTTAATTGTCCTCAACGACAGAACCTTAGCGACGGTATATGCCTTATTCAGCGTGATGTGGCTTGGGGCCAGCGTCACAGCACGGCCCTTACCCTTTTCCAGACTCCATGGGTTTATGTATGCGATTTTTCTTTACTTCATTCTGGGCAGAAAGTAAAACGCTTTCAATATTTAACCGAGTTTCACTATCCCTTAATTGCAATGGTCTACGACGAAAGCCTGCGGTTTAATATTAAGTTGCTTATACCACACGCATATGGTTCTCGGCGCGGATTCCGAACAATGAACCATTGTTACAAAGCCATTGTCGACAGAACCCACTAGCGGATTCTCTGAGAAGCCACTAGTAGGTTCTCCCAACAATTAAGCAAAGAAAGCTTGTCGAAAGAATAGGTTCGTTGTTGTCTGAAGGATATTTCAGAATCAAGCTAGCATTGCAATGACACAAGCAAATTTTATGCTTATTCATGCTCATTTTTAAAACTTTTTAATACTTATGAGTAATATAACCAAACCAATTTATGAGTAATATTTCTTTGTTATTCCTACCGATTTTTCGTTAATTTATTTGATTTGAAATACGTTAACATAATATAACAAACTTTTCAAATAACCATAAAACCAGTCTCATAGCAGAAATAAGCAACCGCAACGACCCCCGGAAGGGGATAAATGAACACGTGCAAGTGTGTCAATTCTTTGGCATGAAGTTGAAACTGAGACGTTGTTGCCCTGAAAAGAAGTCGAAATTGGCACCTTGTTGCCTGGACTAACAATTTGCTCTAACAATTATCCTTCTAACTAAACACCGTGGTAATCTCAAGGGCAAGTATTACATGACGTCATGCACACTTCTTTTTCATACGGTACGCATAGCTTGAGCCACAGCGAAAGACTGGGAGTGGGAGGGGGGGGGGGGGAAGTGAGCTGTTACCATTCAGCATACGATTACGCATTAACTGAACCTAGAAGAGAACAAACAAACAAGCACGGGAGCTGAGAGCCGGGAGACGGGTACGTCAACTACGTATAGCAAAGTGGAGAAAGGTAATGAAACCAAGAGGTCGAGAGTGAGAGGACGAGATAAAAGGGAGAGGGGAGGGGGAGGATTGGTGGAAAGGGGGAGTGTTACACAAACAAAAATCAACTGTTGCAGTGAACGATCAGGCAGCACCGAGCAAATACTGGGAAACAACCACGGGTCAATCAAATCCTCGGGCGAATCCGGGTACGATGCTAGTTACACCATAAATCATAAAATACCCCATAAATCATAACCAGCAACGCAGCCGCGACGCAGCCAGTTTGTGGATACCTCTCACCCTACCTGATGAAGGATGCCTCCCAGAGAGGCCTAATGCTAGCTATGCTGGCACAACCATCTGTCATATTTTGATTATTTAAAATTTATTTGTTAAATATAGAGCTTTCTAATACATGTTTATTTTTGTTAATTTTACGTTAATTGGTTTGCATTTGAAATACGTTAACATAATACAACAAAATCATAAAATACATACGGAAATACAACACTACAACCTTTCAAGACCAGTTTTACTTGTAAATATTAACCAGGTCTACTTGAAAACTAAAACAAATTAGTTCGTAGATAGCTCTGACCCTACCCGAGATGAAGGTTGCCTCCCGGAGAAGCTTAATGTTAGCAATGTAGACACAACCGTCTGTTATATTTTGATTATTTTTAATTTATGTGTTAAATATGAAACCTTCAAATACTCGTTTATTTAACGAACACGTGTACACGTATTCAATAAATAAATGGGCAGTATTTATCACTGATGGAGCCCATTTGGCTCTCCGTCCTGTAATTACACTTTTCGTGTCTTACCGCGTCACAGTTCAAGATTCCGAAAGCATCCGTCATCGCACAACGCCGAATAACTCACTTTGCCAACAAGGGTTCTCTTCTTTCATGTCTTGTTTGTTACTCGATTCCGAAGTACCCCATTACCGTTCATACCGCGGAAACTCAATGCCGAATAACCCCTTCAAACAACTGCTTCTAAAAAGATTTTTAAGAGAAGCTGTCTGAAGGGGCTGTTCGTTGTTGAGTTTCCACGGTATGAACGGTGATGGGGGTATTTCGGAATAGGGTTACAATCGATTAACACGAGCACAGAACCCTTCACCAAACAAGCAATAACAATGCTGTTTTTGTGTAAACATTGTTGCACGCACAGTCGTCTTGTTAAGCTTCTGAATTAAAGAACGTCAGCACAATTTGTTGTTTGTTGCAGCCACGACTCGAACAATATGCGGTTGGTATAAGCAGGATAACCAACGGCGTCTCGGGAGTTCTGGCAACAATTATAACTCGTGGCTGCGCCACTCGTTGATTGTTGGCAGAACTCACTCGACGCCGTTGGTTATCCTATGTATCTAGCTAGACACACGCTAGTATGTCGCCCCCAAGTAACAGTAGATCATCCCATTGTAGACATCCGATTGTTAAATAATTGATTGTTAATGATAAAACGGTGGCTCGCTAGCAGACATGTGTCTGTTAACTGTAAGCAACTGAAAGCATATTTTGGCATGTTGAGGATAAATCCCAATGCGACAGAAATGTTTCAAATTGTGGAAAATGTAAGGAAAAGGGTCAGAGATTAAGAAAAACTAAAATTTAAAGGATGAGTGGCCACCAATCATAGAGAAAAAGATGCGTCAATAACGTTGTTTTTATGTTAGTGTCTAGCTATCTAGCTAATAAGATTTTTCCCATGTCAAATCACATAGACTTTTTGCTCATGGCTAGCGCAAAATTGAGAAGGCCTACGTAGCTGAATTTTGGCACACGGATGCATGGCGATCTGAGCATGGTCCTTTTGTTGGTTTGGGGGTTGTAGGGGTCAGGACAAATGCGTGGGAGGTTTTTGAAATTCGCCATCAGCGAATTTAAATTTTGTTTCTTTTCCAAGTTTCAACCAAAGATTTCAAGCAAGAATGTCTTGAACAATCAACACTGGTCTTTAGATTTATTGTAAAAGCTTGCACGAACTTGCACGAAGCTTGCACGAAGCTTGATGAATCTGTTGTCCACAGAAAGCTCATACTTAAAGTTGCTGCCTGTGGTGTTGCGGGTGATCTCGAAAAGTGGATAGCTGCCTTCCTTCGAAACCGTACTCAGAGGGTCCAAATTGAAAATACGTTCTCTTCATTACGTGCAGTACCGTGTGGGGTCCCGTAGGGATCTGTCCTGGGGCCACTTCTGTTTGTGATATATCTTAACGATCTGGTCTTAGATTGCCCGAAGCCTTTTAACACTTTTCACACCCTTCCCATGTCCTGCACGTTTGGCGATGCCATCGGGGGCCTTTGAGTCCCTGGCAGGTCTAACCTTGGTGGTAAGGCATTCGTGTCCCCAAACCTTTTACCATCATCCATTCCTTGGCCGTTTATTGTACACTGTATTTACATGTACTTGTGGCTGGCTGTCAGTGACTCCCCAGTCCTTGCCAGACCCGTTGCTATCGCAACAAATATTATTATTATTATATTATTATTATTAACTAAAAACTGAACTGTAACGAAAGACAAAATAAGGAAACATTAATAACGTTGCCGTTAATTAATTATTTTTATTGCCGTTATTTGTTTTGTATTTGTATTGTTATATTATATTATTATTACATTATTATTACATTATATATTATTACATTATTACATTATATATTATTCCATTATTATTATTACATCTTACATATTATTCTATTATATGTTTATTTGTTTTGTATTTGTTATTTGTTTTGTCTTTGTTGCCGTTAATTAATAACGTTAATAACGTTAACGTTGAACGTTAATAACGTTGCCGTGGATTGTGTAAGAATAAGGGGATGTACGTTAGATGATAGTTACGTAACAATACGAGCATCCACGAGCAACGGGGTTTTTGTTAATAACACCAAAATAAAATGCTTCGCGTTCTGCTGTTTTAGTAAGAGCGACCTTCGGAGGTTTCCGTATGACTAAATGTCAATGAAATCTTGAAATTTTAAGGGGAAGGTGCAGGGATAAACAAAACAACTGAAGGAGATGTGCTGATTGAGTGAGCAAAGTGAACGATAATAATTCAAATATCACGATAAAATAAAATTTGAAAAACTTTTTACGAATGTTATTTGCTAAGGTGGCGTGGCACATATGTTTTTTTTAGAGCACCGATAATTTCGACGCACTTAAACTAAAAATATTTGTGGAGTCATTTTGAACTTCGAATACTTACTCGGGGTCCAGTTCCTTGAATATCTTCATTCGCAGAGGCAACAGCGATTAAGGCAATAACAGCGAAACAAGCAAACATCTTCATGGCTTCGACAAACTCGGTGGCGAACAAGTGACAAGTTGGTTCGAGGTGTGAGTTTGGTTAGACGACTCACAAACAAGTGTATATATATATATAGGAATGGTTGCCAAGGATAATAATAGCAATCCTTGATGAATGATGCGGCAATCAAGTAACAAAATTATGTGACAAGTCAATCATTATCCTTCAATCGTGTTAAATGAATAACAGGAAATAGTGAAGCTGCGGGTGAATCACACTTTGCAGAAATTACGAACGGACAGTTGCATATTGCGCAAGTTGCCTATTTACTGGAGACAAAAACAAGTTGATATGAGGACGCATGTGTAATCTGACGTTGGCACAAATCATTTACCTAAAATTAAGTTGAGTCACGATTACACAAGTGTAGGTATGCTAGAATGATATAATTATTGCAGCTTCTAGCTAGTGGCTTTTTAACTGCTTATGCATATAATGCATAAAGCAGTTATTGAAATACAGTTGGGAAGAAAAAGGGGCTTGCGTCGTGAGCTATTGTTAAATGACGTCACGTCCCACTCCAGTCGTTTATTTCCACGGGTCATGCCTATCACCTTTAGCGTCTGGCCGGAAGTGACTGAAATATTAGTCGATTTATCATGATTTCGATTAGAAGACGTGCCAGCAAATTGTAGGCGTTGTTATTGAAGAGTTTGTGGCTAAATCGCTTGCATAGGAAGGGTTGCAGGTCCTTGACTAAAAATTTTTGCTAATTATGTTTCTGTATGAAAAAAATGGTGCACCGGAACTGGTCCAGCTTATTTCAGGTTTTGACAACATGCACGAAAAACGAAATTCTATCTGTTGTTGGGCCATTTGGTGAACCACTGAAAAAAATGGCGGCTAATTTACGGTTCGTCGGCAAGGCTGTCCCAATTCTATGCGTATTGACAGCAGGGGAGTTATGTGGCTCCTGCTAATCAGGTAATTATTGTATAATGGATTATTTAGTGTAACCGTTTTTGTAGTATGAATTCGACAAACGTGTGAGGCAACGGGATAGTGCATACTATAGGTGCGTAGCTAACGGATTTGGAAGGCAAGGGCCGCGCTACACAATAAAGGCAGAATTATAAATTCATTACACGATCACTTTCGATAGTAAAATAAACAATAGAGGGAAAGAGTTTACTTTATGCGGCTTACGGGAAGAAAAAGGGCTCCTTACCGAAAAAAAAACAGGACGAACACCAATTATGCTCCAACTACTTCACAACACAAAGGCAAAGGCCTTGAGGCAAAGGCTTCGTTTGGCCATCAGAAATTAATGAAAACCGCACTCTTTGAGCTGACGAGAGGCCGTTTTCTTCTTATGTATCCAGCTGATATTTTTTTCCCATAAACAGTTCAGATAGGTGGGTTGTTATTGTCAGTTTCGTGTGGTTTTGTTGTTACTGACGGTTAGGTTAGGTTAGTAACCGGCTTCGGCGTTTACTGGTTACTGGTTGGGGTTTAGCGTTTCACTTGCCGGACTTTCGGCCAGTTTCATGTTTTCCAGCACAGTGCGGTGCTAAGTTTGGACCTTCACCACGGCCAAACCGTGCGTTTGTCCCAAAAATGGAAGAGGAAAACATTACTCAGTAGGTAATTCTTAGTCCATTAAAAAACATCGGACGATAGCCCGTTTTCTTCCCATGTTTTCTTTACGCACATGGCCCGAAATTCGAAAAAAGAGAAAAAAACCTACCTTTATTTTTCACGGAAGGCACTACAAATTGATCCCAAATTGCGGGAACTCGTTAAATCATCATTATCATAACCTAACCAATTAACTGCCACAGTATGAAATGCCAAACCCCAACCAGTTAACTACCTCAGTATGAAATGCTAAACCCCAAACTTGCCCAACCTAACCTAACTGACAATAACAACGAAACCACACAAAACCACACGAAACTGACAATAACAACCCGCCTATCGGAACTGTTTACGAAAAAAAAATATAAGGTGGCCTGCCGGCCCTGCGAGTGAACGCAAACACCGTATAGATGTACGGATTGTGGCGCTACAAATCTACTGTTTTAAGTATTTTTAACACATTTCCGCGCTCTAAAACCAACTGTCTCTGTATTTAGGAAGGTGTTGGAGCCATTTGGAATCAATATCGTAAGTATATCGAGTATGTGCCTAATGGAAACTTTAGCCCAATAGAGAGCTTTGTCTTTCGTCTATGAAAATAATAATGTTGCGATTTTTTGCATAAGCAGTTTATGTATTTCTTTATGAAATTTTTGTTTTCTGTTCAAGCAATTATAGCTGGGGCGAGCTTAAAACACTACCTTACCCACGCCAAAGAGATTAAGAAGTTTCTGAGCATTTTTAATGTAGCTCAACTCGCGTCACATTCGAACCGAATTTTACATATTGAAATTCGCACAATTCAATCCTTAGGCAGTTCGTTAATTAATTTACAAATTAATAAAAGTTTCTACTATAATTATTGTGTGCCATGATACAGAGTCTTCTCTTACCCGATTTTAGTGTTCGGTTGCTTGTCAAGATAAAAAAATTGTGACGTTTCAACCCCGAGGTATGTCCTTAATTTTTTCCAGGGTTCTTTCCAGGGTTTTTTCCAGGGTTCTCTCTGAAGATGCAGTGTTTTAAAAAAGGACCCATTTCTGTGTACCTGCACAGCCAACACGCGAGTTGTGTACTTAGCAGTACACAGTTTGTGCAGCGACAGAACACATTCTTCTGTACAAAGCATGCGTACTGCTGCTACACAAGTTGTGTTGCTGTATGTGTTGGCTGTGCTGTTCACACAGATGTGTACTGTCAGTGCCAGAACACGGCGTTTTCCTCACAGAACTGGCGATGTACTATAGGGACATTTTTGCTGGTTTGTATCTTACTATTATTGTAGGTGCCGTAACTCAAAGAAATACGCCGATAATCAAGATGCTGTTGTATTGGCGTTTGGATTCATTTAGTAAGCTTCTTCGACAACAGTACATAATCAGTTATCCTGCGTTTTATCCCACACAAGTGTTAACACTCCCCTTTTCCACACTGCCGTGTTGAGATTCGTGTTGAGGTTCGCATTAAAGACGAGATGCAATCCATCTTCTGTAATATGCATACTGACAAAGATAATTTTTTTTTTTATCTATTTTTCATTTTGAGAATGGATTCAATCAGATGGACTGTGCCAAGAAGCAAGACCGAAAATTCGGCCGAGCAATGAATGCAACAATTACACCTTCCGAAGTTGTATGCTTCGAAAATTTGTGAAAAGCCATTCTGCACATTCATGTGTTATAAAATAACTTCGCAATATTTCGAAGCAATTATCTGCAGCACCTATACTTCTGACTCGATTAAAAAAAATAAAAAAAACCACGTGTTCTTCAGAACATCTTTGGTGTCTGCAATGTGTTGCCCCAACTTTTGGACGGCCTGGGTTCGACTCCCGGCCGATGCACCAAAAATTCTGCTACGAACTTTAACTGGTTAGCAGCAGCATCGAGTAAACAGCTGTAAATTTCTGGCTGTTTACTCAATTCTGCTGATAACCGGAAAAATTCGTAGCAGAATTATTGGTGTATCGGCAGGGAATCGATCCCCTCTTTAGACTTTACATTTAGTTTTCATGGAAGTCAGACTGACGCGGTTCAGTTTCTTTGTTTTTTTTTTTTATTTTGTTCTCCTTGCTTTGATAGTGGGACGACCGGTGAAGGATGTCATTGTTTAAGGAAGGAACTTGACTTGAATTTGGATAGTGAATGTCTAATTTAAAATGGCCTGAACATTATTCCAAAATCTGGAAGAACTAATCAGGTGGCGGATCAAGAAGTTGCGAGTTCCAACATTTGGGATTATCGCCTCACCAGTCGTAACGTGGCTTGGCATAATTGTTATAAAACAAAATGTTGGAAAAAAAAGAATTGCGTTGGACAGAGTTTGTTTTGAGGCTATAAAGTGAAGATGAGATTTTGCAAACACTTGAGTCCTTAAATCCGCTGGTAACCAACGGATGAAGAGCGAATTATTGTTGAACCTTGATTCTAGAATTGTTGCAGGCCAAAATAGTCATTTCCGAAAAGAGGATACAACGACAAATTGAATCGGATTATGCATTCACTGTGTCTGCAGAATCTACTCACACCCCAGAAAACCTGAAACAGCAGTTAAACTATAGACAAACTTCCGTAAGGAAAAATTATGTGACAGTTATCAAACTCAGCTCAATTCATCTTTTAAAATTTTAAAAAAGCAAGTAGTTCTAACATAATATTTTAAATTACAAAAATTACAAAAGCTACCGAACAATAACATAAATGAAGGAAATTGTTCAGTATATTGTATATCTTTTGTCTTAATGACGAAATATCGAATCAATAAGAAAGGCTGTCCTAAGTTGGAAAATCGATAAGGCTGCCTTGCATTTGTAAACTTCGAAGAGTATCGGGAGTACAAACTCGTTGTTAAACCGTGTTGTTTGAAGTAGCTTTAATTCATTAGGACTAATTTGCACCATAAGTTTGGCTTAGGAAGACAAGCTATTATCAAGTCCTATAGGCTGTTGCCTGAACTACCTTTGCCGTTTTAGACCTTGGATAAGGGGTCGTCGATATCTTCTGAACTGGTTGTTGTAAATTAACGACTGTCTAGAAGAAACAGCCACAATCATTTATCATACACGGCTGCCGTGTATGTTGTTGAAGTCCTCTTTCCAGCATAACTAAAACTATTGATTTCTCCGTTCCGATTCAATATAATTCAACCAAACTTGGCCAGATAGTAGAGAGGTATAGAAGGTATGTTTATATCAACGTTTATGCATTTCCGTTTATGCATTTTGGACGCTGCGGCACCGCTGCGGTGACGTGTCCCATCAATGCACACGTGCGTTTTATTAACGCGCATTGACGCTGCGGTACCGCTTCGGTGACGTATGTGCGCGTTCGGTTCCCTAACCTCCAGTACAAAAAATTATAGTTTGAAACCAATGAGACGATGTTGCTCTTTTCACCAACCTCGTGAACAAAAACTATATTTTAAAACCAATGCGACGAAGTTTGGTACATTGATGTACTAATTTAAGACTTACCAGGGGAAAATTTTATACATCCTTTGCAGATTAACTAAAAAATTCAGATACGTTTTTAATTACTTTCCAATGAGTCTTCAATCATTTCTGCAGCAACATTTCATATTTCAGGATAATTCTTTACTCCCCCAATAAACAATTCCATGTCTTTTTCTTCGAAATTCGTAACGCCATTTCTGGTAACGCTTTTGCGGTAAACGGCGGACGTGTGCACCGCTCAAGTCATCCAAGGTACTCAGAGACGCAATTGCGTTTTTTTAACGCTGCGGTACCGCTGCGTTGACGGGGGAAATTGCGGTGCAAAACGACCGAACGAGCGGCGGGCGAACGGCAGGCGGTAATGCAACGTCGACGCAGGTACGTGTGCAGTATCCAACAGATGGCACGTAAACTAAACCTCAAATGCGGTACCGCAGCGGCGACCACACGTGTGCACTGGCGCTAAACAGCTTGCAGTTCTTCGGTCATTATTCCTCTACATCATGCTGGATTTCTGTGTTTTTTTTTTTAGAGAACAACCCGTAAGTTCAAAATTTCGTTGTTATCGTGCCAATCGTTGGCACGTGATGTGGTCTTTTTCGTTTTATTAGAATCTCGTCGTAGAGAGCTCGACGGCTCGTTTCGCTCAGATAATTTACAACAATGTGTACTGAGACATCTGAGACATCTGACAAAGTTTTTAATGGTAAAAAATGAATGAATTGAAACAAGCACACAATGGACTTTTTAGTATTTTAATTTTATTTATCCTAATCTAGTTTTTCTTGCCTCGCGGACTAAATCGACTTTGCGTGTAAAATAGGTATTTCCTAGCGATATTGTCTCTCTTCGTCCCGACATAACCTTAGTAGTTGAAAAAGGAGGTTAATCTGACAATTTCCCTTCCTTTAAATGGGCTTTATTTTTTTTTATTGCCGCAACGCCATTTTCCATGCAGCACACAAACACTACAGGGAAGCACCCCCCCCCCCCCCCGTGTCCCGCGAAGTTACGATAATTCAAGTAGACGAAGCACAGAAATATTATAGGCTAAGGAAGAAAAGAAGAACCAATGTCCTGCGCAGGGCAAAACTACCGACACAGTTGGGAACCACACGTTCGACTGGCTTCCCGCAAATAAAGGAGTGACGATTAATGAGATACTGGTATTATATATACTATGTAGCGAAATCGGGAAAGATGGAGTGGGCAAAGGGGGGGGGGGGGGGGGGGGGGGGGGAGAGGAGGGATAAGGTGGAGGTGATTATTGCGCAAAATGGGAAGAGTTCAATTTATGCAAAATGGGAACGTACGCTTTAATATTCTGATTCTCGGATAAAATGTGATTGTGTGGTGGGGGGGGGGGGGGGGGTGGTGCGACAAAATTATTAAAATTTCAAGGTTTATTTTACGCTTTTGTTGTTGATCTGCAATCAAAGACTACCGATTTTTCCAGGTCGGGAATGTGGGCGGTTTTGATTCTATCTGGAGAGTGCCCCGTATCCACGTCACTGAAAAGTATGATATGCGAGTGTGTACCGTCTACTCCTCTTGAACTGAAGGCACGTTCAATTAGTACGGGGTTATGAACAATAAACTTGGCTGTACTTATGCATTGTGAACAGTTTCTTTTTTTGTGGAAACACCGTTTGCGTAATGTATTGAGTAATGCTGCGCATGTTGACCTTAAGGTGATGCTCCACCGACTGCGTTTTCTCTCCGACTCCGTCACGGCTACATCGTTGTCATGGTAACCATAGCCTGAGGGGAAGAGCAGAGGGCTCGAAAAATCCAAACGCATGCATCTGTCGTATGCGCTCGTTGCAACAGGGTGTTAGGTTCGACTAGCGAAGTTCGTTGGTATTGTTCCTTGTACGATGCTATCGCACGTCAAAATAAAAATAAATAAATAATTAATAATAAATGCACAATGCCTGAACAATCATCATTTTTCACATTTACAACAAGCAGCACGTTAAACTTGCTTTTGGACATACGCTCATTTTCTGGCTGAGCGGCGGTCGTGCTTTATTGACCTTGAGCGTGGACGGAATCAGTAGGGCAGTGATGTGCGTTTTTGATCCGCAGCAACAAACGGAGCCGTGACGGAGTTGGAGATGTAACGCAATCAATGGAAGGAACGTAACTCTGTGCTGTATCATGATGGGAAAAATTAACCTGTTTTGGGGTTATAGGTGATGCTGCCTAACTCAGAGAGGCCTTTTCCTAAACTAAGTGTTAATTCCAATACGCATGCAGTACCATCCTAAAGCACCGAACAGAACGAACCAAACGCACCACTGTTGGTGACAGTTCAGCTCCTTCCCTACTAAGGCCGTGTTGATGTAGCTTGCTTACGTCAACCAACGTCAGCGATGAATCTGTTTCCGTACCTCGCGCATGCTCAAAAGCTCCACCACTGGCAACCACTCGAAACCACCTCCCCGAGATGGTTTGCAATTCGGCATTGCTGGTTACAACCAGTAGCCTAGCCTGGTCCAATCAATTAGACACGTCGGGTCACGTTAAAGGTATGACGCAACGAGTGCTCTGTTGAGCTTGTTGATTTTGCTGAGCTGTCATTGCAGTTTCGGAAGGTACTAAACGACTGACGCAACATCACTGCGCACGCGCGATGTCAAGTTTGGAGCCAAACTGTCTCTAATAGTGGTGCGTTCTGTTCGCTCTGTTCGGTAGTTCTGGAAGGTACTGATGGTTTCCCGATGCACACTTTTTTCCCCTTCTCATTCGGCCTTTTTTATCCCAAAAATCACTTTCCCCTTAAAAACATCTTAGTTATATAAAAAAAAAAAAAAGAAGTTAGGTTGTGAGTGTTTTTCAGGACAGCCGTGTATGCTGCCATTTTTAAGTTTTACTGCAAACTGCCGGAAATGTCACGCAACGACGAAATCAAAGCGAAAAGGCATGTGGCGAAAAATAAATTTTGTTGTTTGCTAGACAGCTTTTCATCATAATCGTTTCACAACTTTCCTCCTTTCACCAGACTTCCAACCACGCTAAATATTCCATGTTCCTCAACGCTAATCGAACGAAACAATTGGCTTGCGTGGTAACAGGTGTGTGATGTCCTAGGCGGGGACACACCTTAGCCCAGCGTGGGCACCAATGGTAATAAACACACGGACTACCAGAGTGTAGGCTACAGCTGATAAGACAGCGAACTTCCTGTTTACTTCTCTTTAAATACAATTATAACAGGAAGTCATGTGATGCAACTTAATACAATATATAATTATAGAAGAGCCTATTAGTAGTTAAAGGGGTATCTTGGTAGGGTTAACATATTGACATAAAATTGATGGCTGCCATTGTGGAGCACACAAGTGACGACTCCACAATGCAGCGAGCGAAAAAAAAAACAGAAAAAAAAAATAATCTAAGCCTAGCTGGAAATAAAATCATGATTACGAAGGCAAGATGTATTTTTTAGTGCACTACCTATTTTTAAAGAAAGATACATAATTTTTCGCTTTCGAGGAAAAACTAAACACTATTTTTGAAAGCTGTTTTACAAAATTAAAGAACTGAAGATGTACATGATTAAGCAAAAAATTAAACATTAATAAACTGGCTGAAAACTTGCCAGTTTTAAATTTCTGTTTTGGTTTCTGGAGCAATTTTACAATAAATTTTAATGTTGTTTTAATTTTCATAGCCTTTTTTGGTTAATTTTCTTTTTGCAGCAACCATTTCTGCAGCTGAAACGCTACAGCGTTGCTGTGGACAAACATCTGGATTAGGCTTCACCGGAGTGTGAATTGCGGCTCCAAGCAATTTTTTGTTCCGATGTCGGAAGTGTTTAGGTACATGAAAAGACAAAAAGATACAAAAAAGATAAAATCGTGAAATCAATTTTTCACACGAACAACAAAATACACTTACATTTTTACCTAATTTTAAAGGTGGACATTTTCAAAATTAACAGAGCCAATTCTCTGCACGAACAACCAGGGGACAAAACGTTTTAGCGTTACTCGCTACAGTTTAAAAAAGAACTATCATTTAATTCACATATAACGGATTACAACAAAAAAAACGAAGAAGTTGTAGCCAAATGGTAATTTTACAAAAAACTACAAATTGAGCTTGTCTGGAGCTCTACGCAGTCTCTTTGAACGATGAGCATTTTGAAGCTGCGCTGCAATGTCAACCTGTGTTGGTGAAAGCACAACTTTGCGTTTATTGTGATTCGGTTTCGCTTTTTTGTTAGCATGGCCTGGCTTCGATGGTGATTGCTTAGTGGACGGTGACGTAATAATCGATGGAGATTGCGACCTTTCTGGCTTAGAATTTCCTTCAAGAGGGGCGCTGGTAGTAGCCAAAGGTGATTGGTTATTTACGTTAGCAGACTCATCCACTTCGTGTGTGTGTGGTAATTTCGCTGGGGATTTCCTGCCACCTGGTGACTTGCGATGTAAATTCTCAGGTGATTTTGCAAGCTGTTGGATTGGTGGAATTTTTCCCTCAGTAACGGAAATTGACTTTCTGGATTGGCCGAGAGATCGACGCTCAGGAACTACGTCAGCGAAACTTGGCTTTTCACGTTGTTTGCTGCCAAAAGACATGCGTTTGAAATTTGAGTGATGTTGCTCATTATTATTCACGAAAGAATTACTGCTTTTCGCCGTCGAAACAAGTGCGTTTGGAGGCTGTTCTGGATAATCATTTTCCGCGGTATGTAACCTTAGCTGTTCGCGATGTTTGCGAATCGTATTACCGTTAGTATCAACGATAGTATAGGACTGATTTTCACATTTTTGGTTAACCATACCGACTGACCATAGCCTGTCATTTGTTGTTGAAAAGTCACGATACCAAACCTTTTCACCTATTTGATACGTTTTCAACTCACGATGGTGGGTGCTCTGTACTTGTTTTAATTGTTTACGGCGTACGGCTGCAATAGGGTCAGGGAACAATAAATCCAGCCGAGACTTTAATTCTCGGTTAAAATATAATTTTCCGGGTGTTGCTTGCGTGGTAGCGGAGATAGTGATTCGTGCTGATAACAAGTAAGAATTTATACTCTCTTGAATAGTAGACCCCTGTCGCCGCGCGGCCTTGTAGACTCTCTTGAAATTACGGACGTATACCTCAGCCAAACCGTTGGTCCAAGGCGCAAAACTTGGCCCGGTCATGTGCCTAATTCCGTTGGATTTTAACCAACTTTGGAATTCTGCTGACAAAAATTGGGCAGCATTGTCCGTAACTAAGCTGTCCATTAAACCATATAAAGCTATATGATTGTTTAAAACGTCAATGACACGCGCGGACGTTGTTGACTTCATTTTATGCACAAAAGGAATTTTTGAATGTGCGTCTACAAGAATGAAAAACATGTAATTGTCCATCGGGCCCAAAAAATCAGCGTGTAAGCGATTGTTGGGTTTTAGTGGATATTCCCACGTATGCTTAGGACCTGACGTTTGAGTATCTTTATACTCTTGACAATTTTGGCACGATTTGACTTTATTTTCAATGTCAGAGTCAATCTTAGGCCACCAGACTTTTTGTCTAGCTAAACTTTTCAATTTAACTATGCCTAAGTGAGCACTATGTAGATCTTTCAAGATTTGTCTCCGCAAGGCCGTCGGCACCAGGACTCTATACCCCCAAAATAAGGTTTCGTTTTCGACAGAGATTTCAGCACGACGTGTGAAGTACGGTAACAGATCGGGAATTTCGCATTTGTCAGGCCAACCATGGTTCACATAACGATAAACTTTTGAAAGGATTTTATCACGTTTACTTTCAAGAACGAGTGTCTCGTTTAAAACTGGAAGATTAGAAATAGTTTCTAAAGCAAGAATATTGTACTGCTCTTCTGCTTTCTCGAATTCCTCGGTATTTGGGAGGGGAAGGCGCGATAAAGCGTCTGCCGTCAAATTAAGTTTACCGGGAATGTGTTCGAATTCGTAATCGTAAGCATTAAGCATCACTGCCCAACGCTGAACCCTGGCGGCTGCCATCTGCGGTATTCCTTTTTTAGGGCCAAAAATCCAAACTAAAGCCTTCTGATCAGACTGCAGTATGAATCGCTGACCATAAACGTATTCATGAAACCGTTTCACTCCCCAAGCCACGCTGAGCGCTTCCCGGTCAAAATGCGAGTAGCCTCTTTCCGCTTGAGTGAGTTTACGTGAAGCGAAAGCTATCGGCCGTGATTCACCGTTTTTCATGACATGCATCAGGCACGAGCCTATTCCGTAGGGTGAGCCGTCACAAACGAGTTTGAGCTTTAATTTCGGATCGTAATGAACCAGAACTTTTGATTTAAGAAATAATTCTTTTACTTTACTCACGGCTCGGTCGCATTCTGCCCCCCAAACCCATTTCACACTTGGGCTTAACAAACGTGTTACTGGTGACAGAATATGAGCGAGATTCGGTAGATATTTTGAGTAATGGTTTACAAAACCCAGAAAGCTCTGTAGCTCTTGAATACATGTTGGGTTAGGAGCGTTTGTGACTGCTTCGATAACCTCAGGGAGTGTATGCAAGCCTTATGCATTTATCATGTGGCCTAAATATTTTAATTCAGGCCGCGACAGTTTGCACTTCTCGATCCTAAGTTTGGCTCCTGCATCTTGTAAAGCATTTAACAGTTTATTTAACGATTCGTCATGCTCACCCCCCTTCCCGCTCACCAGGATGTCATCATAAAACGGGAGACATTTGGGGATTTTACTGGTGACTTGAGTCATTACCCTCTGGAAAATTCCAGGACTGGACGCCAGGCCCAGGGGTACACGAAGCCATCTAAACAAACCCAGGGGTGTATTTATTGTCAAAGCTTCTTGTGACTCTTTGTCGAGTTCAATTTGCAGAAATGCATCCTTAAGATCGATAAGGGAAAAAGTGTCACTGCCTGCTAATTCACTGAATAATTCTGCGGCCGTGGGAACTGGATAGTGGTCGACTTCGAGTTGAGGGTTCACGGTGGTTTTATAATCACCAATCACTCGGATTTGGCCATCCGCTTTGTGAACTATGACGATCGGCGTAGACCACTGAGAAGTTTCCACAGGCTCTAGAATTCCAAGGCCAACCAATCTACGAATTTCTTGGTTAACCTTTTCTTTGAGTGCTAACGGAACCGGTCTTACACGACTGTACACAGGCTTGGCATCAGGTTTTAAATGAATTTTGGCTTTAAAATTCTTAAACTTACCCATGCCTTCAGAAAATAGCTCCGGGAAACCCTTCACTATTTCGGAAGTGTCAACTGGCGTAATGCTAGTTTTAATTTTCTTAACACTTTTCTTAGGTTTCACTTTCGTTTGTAGGTCGTAAAAAGGATGGAAATTAACTCGAAAAATAGAAAGCCAATCCTTTCCCATTAATGCAGGTTTATATAATTTTGAAACTAACGCATCCAAATGTTCGATTTGACCTTGAACTTCAACCTTCAGACTTACAGTGTAAATCGTGTTCTCAATTCCGTCAGTGTATGAGTGTATCGAGTACGGACTGAGTTTTAAAGGACAGTCCGCAAAATATTTTTGATGCCACTCAATAGGGATAATGGATGCATCTGCCCCGGAATCAAGTTCCATTTCTAGCTTGACACCATTTAGGCAGACTGGCATTTTCCATTTATGGATTTTCATAGAATTAACTACTACTATTATTTTGTTGGTTTGTAGGGGAATTGAAATCTGGTCCGCAGCCTGACTCAGTCCAAGAGTATTATTTTTCAGTACAAGATAGTCATTGTCTGAATCGTTATCAGACCCGGAACCAGACTCTGCATTTTCGGCTTCAACATCCTGGTCTTCTTCACTATCACTTTCGCTATCGCGTTCGAGTTTGTTGACGCGTTTTTTGTAGCTATACTTTTGTTTAGTGTTCGGCCTAGCCTTAAAATTTGTGCTAGAACTTGCTTTAGGGTGGTCGAGTGATTTTAAAGTTCTATTCGAATGACTAGCTTTTCGGCACACGGCTTTTAAATGGCCGACAGTGTGGCAACGGCCACATGTATAGTCTCGATATTTACAACGAGTTTTCACATGGCCATTTTTGCCGCAACAATAGCAAATGAAATCCTTAGTGGATTTAGGCCTACTTGATGTTTTGCCCGATTTTTTAGCTACGTAGTTAACAGCTCTAGAATGGCTTCTCAAAACGCTTTGGTCTGTTTCAGCAGATTCTAAGGATAAAGCTAAGGATGTTGTAGCCTTTAAATCCAGAGTCTGCTTCAACAACTCGCGTTGAATGACTTCTGATTGGATCCCCCCAATTAGGCGATCCCTAATCATTTCGCTGTTAATGTCTTTAATTTTTGCGAAGTCACAATACTTCGTCATTAGCTTTAAGGCAGCTAAATATTCCCCGATACTCTCATCTGATTTTTGCGATCTTCTAAAGAATTTAACACGCTCAGATACCACTGAGGGCCCTGGCTCAATGTCGTCTAAAACTTTTTTAACGAGCTCATCAAATGTTAATGAGTCGGGCAAATCAGGTGAGAGGATATTCAGAATTCTATCAAACATTTTCTGGCCCACAGATGCCATTAGAAAATTAACTTGCTTGGTTGCTGGTATTTCTTTAGCTAAAAAAAAGTAACGAATTCGGCTGGAGTATTTCTCCCATGTGTCAGACTCGCAATCGAATTCCGAAAATAAACCAGCGGTTTTAGACGAACCCATGTTGACGTCGTCTTCACTATCACTAGATTCAAAATTTAGATTTAAATTAGAACTAGTTTCATTAACGCTTGCGTTCACTACTGAATTATTTTCAGTTTCACTTTCACTGCTAACTTTAGCAGTTACAGGTGGTTTGCTACCGACACCTGTCTTTGGCATAAGCCTACAAAATTAAATTTAATTAAATTTAATTACAATCCTGTTTAACATGCAAGGATTAAACTGGAGCACTCAAGACTACCGGTCACTTATTTAAACACAGAAATAAATCAAGCTTGACTGTAGCCTACCTAGTTGTATAAATTAACTGCCTACAAGTTAAATTTAAAGGGACTAGGCTTTGAAAAAATGTTTTACGTTCACCATTTGCAACGTTTTACAAAACAACACTTCTGGCCTAAGCCTCAGCACAGACCAGATTTCACTAAGTTTGAGCATAAACCTACGGTGTTAAATTTTACACCGGCACACACTAGCCCGAATATGGGCAATGGCACAATCGAATTTACAAGGGTTAATTTAGCAGCGCATTTTTCGAACCTTCAGGTTTATAGTACTGCCTGTGCGGACACGCCAGTGCGTCGCTCTAGAACACTGCCAAGGTAAAATTAACCATAATAAATCCAATTGCCCACTTCGGTTCTAGTTGTTAAGGTACTAAATTTAACTATTATCATTTCGTACCACACAGCACTACCACGTCAAAATAACACAGTTTGAAAAAGTTTAAACTCTGATAGGAATTCAGAGCACTAATTTTCATTGCCAAAAATGAAAAAAATTTGCAACTTACCACAAATATGGAGCAAAGATGTGGTTGAAGACCTATCAGTTTAAGCTTAAGTTTTTAAAGATTACCAAAGGTACCGGACTCGTCGCCAACTGTGATGTCCTAGGCGGGGACACACCTTAGCCCAGCGTGGGCACCAATGGTAATAAACACACGGACTACCAGAGTGTAGGCTACAGCTGATAAGACAGCGAACTTCCTGTTTACTTCTCTTTAAATACAATTATAACAGGAAGTCATGTGATGCAACTTAATACAATATATAATTATAGAAGAGCCTATTAGTAGTTAAAGGGGTATCTTGGTAGGGTTAACATATTGACATGAAATTGATGGCTGCCATTGTGGAGCACACAAGTGACGACTCCACAAGGTGCTTAACAGGTGTGTAAGCCAGGTTGCGTAAATTCCACACCACCAGTAGACGTGATTTTAAATAAAATTCAGCAACGGGATTCGCCTTGATATTTCACTTTTGCTGGCATACGACTTAAGATTTTTCCAAAACAAAACATGCTAGAACCACGCCAAGTTTTCAACGAACAACACTTTGCGAATCTTACTAGATATAATTTAAATAAGTTAATTTTTAAAAGGAAAACGATGATGTATTACAAAAAATGAAGTCACAATATTAAAACTTTACAAATCTCTGTCATGCTGAAGAATGATTATGAAAATCTACCAAAGTTTCCTCAACTTTATAAACATGTTTTCCAGAAGCCACAGGTAGCCACTAATATAACGTAAAATGCTTAGCTCCGGTCCTCGCTCAAAGAGCTTACAGAATTCTCCTAGCTGAATTTTCTGCCTAACCGCCGCCCCCCTTCCAAAATGACTTCCTGGCTGCTCCACCTGCTGTCAAAAAATAGATGGCAATATCTGCAGTTGAATTTTTCTCTCCTATAGATTACACAAAGGACCAGCCTAACAAAGCGTTGTTGTAGCGCGATTGAGGGTGTTTGATTTGATTTGATATTTTATTGAGCCTACTCGACCTTCAAGCCATCCGCTCAGTATGCAAACTACTTAATACCTACTTACATACTAACCCACAATCCAAACACACTACCAACCGACAAAGCTGCACAACTGTGACTCTACCCCCGTGGGAATGTATAGGGCCACGAAAACAAACTAGGAAGGACAGACCCCAAATCACGTTTCAAACCTTCATGTGGCCCGGCAGAAACTCAGGACCCGGCCCACGCCCCCCCCCCCCCCCCCCCCCCGGTGGAACATGTGGTGGGACACCCTTGAACCAAGAGGGATACACCCAGTCCCGGAGCTCCAAGCAGCTCCGGGCATCTGGGGACAAGAGCCGATAATCGCAGAGAATGGTCGCAAGAGGATCCGCCTGGCCCCTCGTGATCGCCAGCAGGCAGAGGCTCACCAGTAACTCCTTTGCCCGGAACAACACAGATTGCTCCACTGCCTCAACATGAATACCATGAACTGGGGTCGAAGGCAAACAGCCAGTGACCACCCGCAAGCAGTCATTCAGAGCATCCTGCAGCCCATCCATAGCCCGCTGCGAGGCAGTAAAAGCGGGGCATGTAAATCCACACAAGACCGCAGGTACACCCTGTATAGGTCCACAACCGTCCTGTGCTGTGCCACCGACATATTGCCGACCAGCAACTTCAATACCCCAGCTAAGAGAGGTTTTTACGAACAGAAGCCACATCATACACCCAGCTAAGCTCAGAATCCAACCAGAAACCCAGACACCGGACCCTCTGGGAGGACTGAACCTGGGTGCCGTTAACAGAGAGAGAGAGAGACCTTACAAACTCGACCCCGCTTAAAGAACATGAGCTCTGTTTTGGCACTGGCTAACTGGAGACCCCTGGCTGCAAGAGCCCTAGAACCGCTACTGATAGCAGCCTCCAATGCCGCTAGATACCTGAGAGATCTCTACCCGTGAGCCAGACAGCCACGTTATCTACATAAGCTACCTCGTTGACGTCTAAACCCGTTTCCATGAGGACATCATTGATGACAACAGCAAAAAGCACCGGGCTGAGGCAGCTCCCCTGGGGGAGGGGAGAGGGCTCGGTCAGTGCCTCTAATCCCCGACCCAACCCTAGTGGTAAAAGCCCGCCGCCCAAGCAGGGCGATAACTGCAGCCCTCACCTTACGGCTAACCCCCAACTTTTTTACTTTTACGTTTAACTCTTTACACGAGCCTACGGACCACAAGTCATGCTCTCGACACTAAGAGCCTAACCTAACCCCTAACAACCCATAACTTAACCTACTCAGTTATACAAACATGGCCCTTATATCTCGCATTATACATTTTACATTACAGTTTACCCTGTAACTCATCCCTAACTTCAACTACATTCTTTTCAGTCACCCTGAGTCACTTTTGAGTCCGTCCAAACCTTCCCGTCTGGTTACAAAATCTAACCATCTGCCGCAGAGTGGATAATGTCTCGGTGTTGTGCGAGGAGGCGCCCAGAATTTCCCTCAAGTCAGTGTCCCAGTCCCCCCGAATCTGGCCCTGGAAGATCGCCCAATGATGGCACACCAAAAGAAAGTGCCCCACCTGTTTCAGGCTCCGTACCATACTTGTAGATCAGAGTGACGCTAATGCCCAGCCTATGCTCATGAGCATTCAGCAGTGCATGCCAGGTCCTGAGTCTGGAAACCAGTGCCGCGTCCCTCCTAGAGAGAGCATCTAGGCCGCACGGAGGGGCAACCATTGGGTGGAGGTCATAAAGAGCCCGACCAACGCTACTGCCATCCCATTCTTCCTGCCAGTCCCTGTCAGACACCCATTTCAGCACTGGCAGTAAGTCCCTTGAGGTCCCATAGAGCTAGATAACCGTTCTTTGCCCCGGCATTAAAAGCTAGCTCGGATTCCGAGTCTTCTCTATCTCCTCCATCTTACTCCCTATTATAACCGGGGCCGGTTGCGGCTTCCAAGGCCCTCTGAATGTTCCACAGTTTTTCCCCGTGTTGTACGTGTTGTTTCTGTTGCCCGGCTTCAATATCCAGCAGCTCTTTGATCTGGAGCTGTCTTTGAGCGGCCGCCTCGTTGCTGTCTATCGCTCGGAGTTTGGTCTGCTCTCAGATGGGGTCCACGATCGGTTTGAAAATCTTTGCCAGGTGGTCCGACTCGGTGCCTCTTTCGAGTTTTGTGTCGCGGAATTTTCGCTTGAGACGCTGTTTTAAAGCCTCGAACTGTTTGGAGAACGGGTCAGGGGGTTGCTGAGTTGCCATGGTTTTTTATTGACGGAAAAAATCGCTCGCCCACGTCAACCCAAACACTCACGTCAACCCAGACACACGTTAAC
>JAHWFP010072509.1:0-45399 GCA_023313725.1 Lithobius niger | reverse complement strand
CGTGTTTGTTTGGGTTATCGTGGATGCGAGCTTGGGTTCGAGTTGTGGGGTATGCTTCGATGGTTCCATGCTGAACTTGTAAGCGGGGTGTGGGGTTTAGTTAAACCGGCAACCAGATTCGACCCAATTCACTCTAGGATTTGCGGTTCCAGAGTTACGACCAGTTAATTGCTAAATGAACTCGGCGGTGACGTACAGTGCATTCGGGGAAGCCAAGTCCCTACCTATTTCACTCTAGGACCAGAGGTTCCTGAGTTACGGCAGATTAATCTCAAAATCAACTTGGTGGCAGCGTAGGGCACACTCGGAGAAGCGAATCACGACTCGTTTCGCTCTAGGACCAGCGGTTCCCGAGTTACGGCCGGTTGATCTCAAAATGAGCTCGGTGGCAGCGTAGGGCACACTCGGAGAAGCCAAATCCTGAGCCATTTTGCTCTAGGACTAGCAGTTCCCGAGTTACGGCCAGTTAATGTCAAAAGGAACTCGGTAGCGGCATAGGACGTACTCGGGGATGCCAAATCCTGAGCCATTTTGGTTTAGGACTAACATTTCCCGAGTTACGACCGGTTAATCTCAAAAGGAACTAGGTGGCAGCGTAGGGCACACTCGGGAAAGCCGAATCCCGACCCATTGCGCTCTAGAACTGACGGTTCCCAAGTTACAGGCAGTTAATCGCAAAATGAAGTCGGTGGCAGCGTAGGGCACACTCGAGGAAACCGATCCCGACCCGTTTCACTCTAGGACCAATGATGCTCTAGGTTCCCGAGTTATGCTCGCGGGTCCGCACTTCCTCGAGCTGTTGCACAGGGTCGATTGAACAACTTTTCATATATAAAGCAAAATCCGCTTATACACGACTTAGCATCTAACCCATACCTCGAAGATGCAGTTGGAGACTCAATACCAGAGTGATTTCCCCAATTGATGTGAGTGCTGTCCCGAAGATTCATCTCCCCTCATTCCGCAGCTGCTCGACCCGGTGACTAGGGTGAAGATTTTCACTAAGGAGGAGGCATTGGCTGCGATTGTTGCGGAGGAATCGAAGATAGAATGGGAGACGTTTCTGCGGCGTGTGTATGGGTCGAAGAGGTGGGGTGAGAAGAGTTACCGGAATGGTTCACCCTATCGACGCAGGTGCTAGGGCAAAGCTGCAACTCCAATAATCACCCCCATACCGCTCCAACAGGGGGCAAAGATTTTCACTTGGGAGGAGGCATTTGCTGAGATAGCTGTGGAGGAAGCAAAGATAGAGCTGTCGACGAATCTGGAGTGTATGTGCAGGTCAAAGATGCGGGCTGAGGAACAATATTGGGAACATTTCTGACAATTCCTGCGGGAATGGGCAAATAATAACTTTACTTACCCCAATGCGGCTCGAGCAGGGGGTTGGCCAACTTATAAAAAATGATGGCACTAGATTTCCGAGGAGGGTCACACGTAGGGTACAGCCTGGGGAACCTGCAGCTCAATCCAATCTTAGTACAGACCTACAGATTAACTAAGTCAGGGTTCGTGCGACTCCTTGAAGTCCCCGAAATAGCGTGGAAAATGAAAATGAAATACCAGCCCTGAAGTCTTGAAAATGAAATCTTAAAAACTGGTGTATGTATCAATAGGATGAACATAAAGGAGACAACCAGACTGAAATAATGATGAAAAATTTAGCCCCGAAAGTAGGCGAGTGTGTAGCCTATATTATGCACTATTATTCTTACAACAATTTTGAAAGTTGTGGTATGATTTTGATTTTATTTACGTGTCTAATGGTCGAATACATCAGTAAGGTTTCAAGTGGACTAAACAGTTTCAGGAACACTGCGGTATGTAAAACCTTAGAGGAAGGTTTAGTTGTGTTACTTTGCTATTTTGAATTCGGATCAGTTACCTTAAACATCAAACTTCCTCGTTTTTGTTTTCTAATTCGTGATACTTTAACATACCAAGCTAGTTGTCTGCACCAGCTTTCTACGACAAATGGTTTAGTCTGTAGCGTGAACTGTATAAACGTGTCCCACAAAGATCACCACCATCATCATATAAGATAAAAATGAAACTCACGATTCCAGATCTCCAATGTGACAAATCGGAAATTAATAATATTTGGTACACGTGTTGGCCAAGTCCGTCAAAGCTCACATACCAAATTTCAGTAGAAAATGCTGAAAGATGGCGGAGAAATTAAGCATCGAAATTTCGGCTTTAACATGGGAGACCGAGGTCAATATGTAATTTATGAATACAGACACAAACCTACAACATCTCAACCTCAATTTAGCCTACTCGATAAGATCCCGAAAACTACTGTGACATCATCAGCCATTCCATCCATTTCCGTGATATCATCAGCAAGTTTTTCCAACAGTGACTCTGCATAAGACAAGCTCAGACTTATCTAGACACACGCTAGTGTGTCGCGCCAAGTTAGGCAACAATCATCACAACTAATATCACATCAATTCAATTGTCGAGTTGTAAACCATTGTAGCGTCCTTGTAAACCATTGTCTGCGGCCTTGCAGTACTGGAAACACCGGTTCTCGTCAGATCACCGAAGTTAAGCAGCATTGGCCCCGATTGGTACTTGGGTGGGTGACCTCCTGAGGATCCATTCCGGGTGTTGCAGACATAGGGCCTTAGGGCATCGTCGGGCAGAAGACCGGGTGCGGTTAACGCTCGCTAAACCCTTTGACTTGAAGCATAGTTGGGAACATTTCAGGTACTTGAGGAAAAATAATAATGCGGTACAAAAGCTTAAATTGTGTTGAAATCAAGACCAATGACCCAACTGACAAAAATTAACTCGTGTAGGAATGTCAGCTACGCTGCCTTCAATGCAAAATCTGACCCTCAATAACGTTGAAAATGTAACTAGCTAGCTACCTAATTCTAGTCCGCTCATCACCATGTTAATTTCCATAGGGTGATTATTCATCGATACCGCGATAACGGGAAGGCTTCCATCTATGAAACTGGACGAAAGGCTGCAGTACGATACGAACTGTGTACCTTTTATGGTTTGGAGCCTAGAGGTGTAACGAGGATGTCGTGGTATGGCGCGTAAGTACGAAAATATTGTTATAACCATTGTTACTATTGTCGGCATCGTCTCTCATTGGACAGCCAAAGTTCGGACAATGACAACGTGTATACTGACGGGCGTGCCTAGACACACACTAGTGTCACTAGCACGATAAATCTAAACAACGTTGCCAAAGAAATTGTATTCACGTCCAATTCACGAAAAATAAACCAACTCTAAAAATAAACAAAGCTAAAAACTGGTGAAGAGGCCACCAAGTTGAGAGTGGTTCGGTCCATCAAAGGAGTGATATCAACACACCAAAACTAAAGAAATAAAACAACAAAATTAAAACCAAACTAAAAACCTATAAAGAGGTGACCTAGTTGAAAATGGTTCGACCTATAGGCAAAAGGTAGTAGCCAATTGTTGAAAACCAATTTCTTGTTGACGTGACACTTTATTACACATCTGCACGGTAGTAAAGTTGAGACTAATACACAATTTAAAAAAAAGGACTGATATCATATCAAAAACCAGAACTGGTAAAAGGGGCCGCCAAGTTCCGAATGGTTCCATCCTTCAAAGGAGTGATATCAACACACCAAAACATTCGCCAACTTAATCGCACCGAATCATAGTTTGGACGTTAAATGAAAACTTGAACATTGCTGCTGAAAGTAGCAATGTTCTAGTTTTCATTTAACCTTCGAACTATTAAGCGGTGTGATTAACTTGGCGAATATTTTGGTGTGTTGATATCACTCCTTTGAAGAGCCAAACCATTCAGAAATTTGCGGCCCCTTTTACCAGTTTTGGTTTTTGATATGATATTAAGTTTAGCCGTAAAAAGATGCAGATTGACCAGTCTTGAAACAATGTAACACAGTCATATGTCATGTTGCACATTTGACGTACGAGTAAATTTCCAGCTTGCTCCGGCGTTCATTCCCATCGTTCCTTCTTCCTACAAAGATGTTCACCCTGCTTTAAGACAATTCCAGCTTTTTTAATTTGAACTTCTTGCAACAATCGCCCCTACATATAGATTCAACCCTGCAACTACCAAAGGTCAGCGGAATGCGGCATACTTAATTCTACGGTCAGTACCCATGCATTCTATACCATTTAAAGTTTAATAGCCCATTTTCTTCTCCGTGAATTTCATGTTAAACCTAATGTTGTAATTCTCTGACAAAGCCTTTGAGCCCCTCAATTTCAGCCAAGCCATTTTAATAAACCATCCTACTTAACTACAGAACCATGGCAGGCAATGACTTATTATGCAATCTTGGCCCAATAGAAGTTACCAACTTTATCTTAGTCCCCCATTCAAATCTCACCTCATTCCCCTGCCACAGACCACGTAAAGTCAGACATCCGAGAGCCAACTCGTAATCCTGCTGCGTCAACCTATACAATGGCTGAGTAATCTTTGGTCTCAAAGATCAAGGGTTCATTCCCGATCAGGCAATCTGACATTTTAGTCCAAGAGGTAACGGAAACAGATCTGCAACTGCATTTATGTAGCATATTCCTTCTTGTACATGTAGTTTATTTTCGATTATCAATGTTTCCGATCTCAGTGCCATCAGGAGCGCCATGAAGGAGAAGTCCCCAACTCAATTCTATCCTTTGTTCCACCGTTCGTACTGAGCCCTGACCCCATGCGGCCACTTGTTGAACTAGTGACCGTTTCCACTTTTAGGAAAAACGTACGTTAAGAATTACGCTGTGTAGGTTTTCAACGAATAAATATGCCTTAAAAATATCCCTTGTCCTGCGAGTAGTTCAAGGATGAATCAATTACCCAAGCAGTAGCGTTTAAATCGGCTTTAAAGTGAGGAACGCGCATTTTTTCTCACGCCAAGGCCGACTGACGTAGAAATTGCGTAATTTGGCTCCTTCCGGCATGCCTGTTCTCGCGCGTTCTAGGAAGTTAATGTATGTAAACATTGCTTTGGTAAATAAGATTTCGGCCATGTTAAATCAACTGGTTTAGAGGCCGAAAGCTAAATCTGCAGATTCTATCCCAGACGACCTAGTGAAATACAGGACGAGTGTTACAAAATGGATACTCACTATCACCACGGCCTAACAAAACAAAAATGGTGTGCTTCGCGGAACCCGACCGACCCTAAGTTTTCCTTCCAACCCTAACAGTTTTTTGCTAAAGAAACGACGCGATTACGATGCGCCGTGCAATCTTACGAGGAAAATTGCCAAAGAAAGTTTTCAGCATCGGGGTTTCACTAATACATAACTAAGCTATGCATGAAACAATGTGTATTTTCTATGCACAACGTGATTTAGCATGGGTCTGCATTAAAAAATGTTTGAAAAAATTGTAAAAAAATACTTTTTCCGACATACCGACCCTATTTATTTCAGCAATGTTCCGCGAAGAACACAATTTTTTTTGTTAGGCCCAAGCTCCTGGTGCCATCCATCACGAAATTGACTCGCACATTGTAACTGTGAACTATTGAGAAAAGAATCATTGAAACTAAATTTGTAATTAGTGACAGCAGTGCTTCAAGGGCTTTCATTAAAGGCGCCTTTTCACCTTTTCAATTCCTAGATGCAGCACCGTAGAATCGTCGAGCAATATCAAGAAACTGGCGGTAAATTAAAAATGGTACAACACTATTCGCAGCAGCGCCGCGATTTTCACAACTAAAACGAGATCACGTGACCCACACCACCCTGTTGGATGACGGAGAATCGGGAACGTGGATGCTGTGTTCAGAATATGGCCAACGCTATCGAAGTGGTGAATAGGCGCCTTTAATAACCAAAGTATTCGGTAAAAGGGTACTCGTAATGCTCTTAACTTAAAAAAAAAACAACCAGCACACAAAATTAATGTTCAGGATAAAATTTATTTCATCAATTACCACATTTCACTTAAAGTAAATACAGTTATCGCATTGTCTTATCTTGCATCTCCATTAGTATGTTTACAAATCGACCTTGATGTAGGTGAAGTCATTGCATATTGGAGGTGTGGGCTGAAAATAAAATAAACAGAAATGACTTAGCCAGCCTAAAACTCGTGTAGATTAACAAACAAATCGTTGATAAAAAAAAAAATACACGAACTATTGGGCTGAATAAAATATTTTACGCTCCTCCACCCGATGTAATAAACTAAACAAATTAGAAAATCGCGCGTAAGTGCGACATTATTATGTGTTTAAAATCCAATCAAAATGCACATACGTAAAATTCACATGTTAATATGTTCATGCTAAACTGTAACATACCGCGGCAACATTTTCCTCCAAACAATTTTTTTAGCACTACACAATACAAATAACTTGTGTACAGGAAGTACGAGATTTATTTATTTTTTAACTCACAGCAGAAACCAACTTTGCCAAGTATTCTAGTGCATACTGCACAAGGCAATAAGTAGAGCACAGATTATGCAGCCGAGCGCCACACATTAACTAAGTTCTTCACAAACTTTTTATCCACAACGGCTGCGGTGAATGCTGTAGCCAAGCTGGTCCTGGTGCAAGTAAATTTAGTCCAGTAGTGAAGGTTTTTAAATGTTCATTTAAGGTGTCGAAACGGGCTGCCCCTTAAAAATTGTGTAAAACAAGCTGGGGTTTGAATTTGCAACAATAAATTTTCAATTAAGACGGTGTTTAGCTTAAAATCGTTGCTTGGCAACAAGCCATCGGAGAAAATCAAACACTAGAAATAACGTAGTTAACTAAGCCAGTTTTATATACTTACGTATCATTCTACTGATGTGACCCGGGTTCGAAACGTCAAATCATACCGCCGTTACCGATATGGCCTATGGGTAAGGGCAGTATGGTAGTGATGCAGTGGTTTGCCGGTTCGAATCCAGGTTATATCACTTTAATGAAACGTAAGTGCATAAAGGTGGCTTACTGTAGCCTACTCGTTATTTCTAGCGTGTGATTATCGCTGATGGCGACATTGACAATGTCCCTTTATATTATTTACAGCAATTTACGTCTACTAATTTAAAAGTGCAGCGGTACTGAATTTTATTTTCATCACCTCTCGCAATTTTTTCGTTCAGTTTCGGTCGAATTTGCATTGCTGGGCAATAATAACATGAACATCAGTGCAATTTTAGGGAGGTTTTTTTTTTAACTGCATAAGCACAATTACGTGTGCAAAGAGTGTTGCCACCTGGAATGCCTAACAAGAATAATTAGCGCAAATTAGGCGTAATGTTTTCTCATTACGTACCGTACCTTAGGGAGCAGTGAAGTTGAGTAGTATTCAGTGGGTGCTTTTCGCTCACTTGGGTGCAACGTAAGACATTCACGCTCGTACTAAACTTGATACTTGGTGTAAATCAAATCGTATTTCAGAAAGACCAAACTTCGTAACGGTATTCTGTGTGCACTAATGATGTGGCGGGGAAATAATGACATATTTTGGTAAGTATCGTTTATAAAGTTGATTTTGATGCTTAAAGCGTGATGCTCAGCACTCGAAGAATAGTGCTTATCCACACTCAGCAATAGCGCCCGAGCATTTACTTGTGGTGCAGGTGAAGCAATGTGTGTGTTTTGGTGGTTTTAAGCGTCAAGTGACCATTGTCAACTTGACGCTGATATTCAAGCATCACGCAATGATAACATGCTTAGTTGTTGCATGCTGGGATAGGAAAATGGTAACACAAGTGGCTACGTCAGTTCCTGCCACGAATCCGTAACGGAAAGGAATAGAGCTAAAGGATTAAATGCGCACACAAAAAAAATGGCCAAATATCTTCATAGCAGTGGCATTACCCAACATGGCATCGAACCTTCCCGTTGTACGAGTCAAGTTGTAATACAACGTAGTTAAAATCAAAGTAGCAGCCAAAAGCTGAGCGAGCTAACACGTACGCGAATTTTAACGGAAGATCATCGAACAACATACTCTAGCGTGGTGACGCCGGTGATGGGGTATGACTATAGGTGCTATACTGCACGCGTCGCATGCCAAGCGAATCGCTACTGCTCACTGCATAGAATTTGTAAATGCGCCCTGCGTCATACTACGCCTGTTTCTCCTCGTTAATGGCTGCTAAACGCCAAAATCATGGCTAGTGATTAATTAATTATAAAGTAGTAACGTAGTTATAAGGCATTCTTCTTCTATCTGGCTGCCACCATTGTTTGTATCACATCACAAAACAGAGCGTTCTAATTTGCAAATGGAATGACCAGTCATTAATAAACGGTAACGCTTGAGTTAAAAAAACAACCGTAACTTCTTTAGAATCAGATGCATTTAGGTAGAGAAGTGTTAGTGAACTTTTAGTAAAGTGATTAGCACTAGTGATGAGAGTACACTAATGCGACCAGGCACTTAAAAGTAGAAATCTCAGTAGCGGTTGGCATAATTTTTAGTCGGAGTTGGAAAAATAATGGAGTGATATTTCCAATTTATTTCAGCTGAGAACTAGTACCTTGGAATGCAAAACTTGCAAGGTCTCAGGGTTGGACGCCCAATATTACCTCTTTTTGGGAGCCAGATGAGTTATCAATATGGAAACAAGGAAGTGAGAATATGCCTGCGCGAGTATAACTGTGGGGTTGGACGTAAACCATAGTAACGCCTGCAGGCAACATGCTGGGAGAAATAATAATTATCAAAGTAACACGGGTGGAGGGGGAAGCTCAAATTCATGGGCAATGCTCAATATTTAGATAAACACCATCACTGTTGAATGACATGAATAGCAATCAATGTCTCCTTTAGTAATTATGTGATGGAAGCTGAGCGTATTCCTTGTATCACCATACTCTAATGAAAACCGGACAATGTTACTCACCTTTTTAAGTGAGATTAAAATAAAATACCACCCAGTTCCCAATAGAAAGTTAGCAAATTGATACATCACTCGCATTCGACAGCAGTCTTCAATCCAGAGGGAAGATATTGTAACCGAAAATGTTAGGCAGTGGTAGCAGAACCTGTGGATTTATTTACATTGGCTCTTGGGAAACCGTTTTGAGTTATCAGAGGTAAGATAAAGTAGGCAATCGCGGCAGACAACTGCGTGTTGAACTGTGCGGATCAAACAGCAACATGGACTGGCCACTGCATTCTGCTCAAGTCCGGCACTGTTGCGTTAAATGATGGACGTCATCCCACATATCCTCTGAGAAGTGATGACCACGATGACTATCATTAAGTTCAGCATCCATAGGCTGGTATTTTGTGCTGGAATAGGATGAAGGCATTCGAACCACTGATTAGATCGGGCTAAAACTTGTCCATGTATGCCCTTAAGCAGATATGGTTCTGTATACTGCTGAAATTCTCGGCATTTTGAGGACGGGAACATGGACTTGGTAATGTATTGCCAAGTTGATTTGTGGACACAGTGCCACTAGCCGCAGGGGCAAAGGCTTTGTCGCTGAATTTAATTGTAGTTCAGTTTCGGTTTCGATCCCGAGGAAAGGTGATCAGTGCGAAAAATCTATTTTGAAAGTACTGACACGTTATCACTACATTATGTCAGTCACAAATGCGACTTAAGTAAGATTACAAGACGTTCTGAGGACGATTCAGTCTAAACTCAGTTTTGCATCACACTTCATACAACTGGATCTGTCTTGATCGTCAGCTTAGTTGGAGCCGCCATCTTGCGTGTGTGTTCGATTTACCTAGGACGAAATGACGTCACACTGCCTCCTTTAGTGATTATGTGATGGAAGCTGAGCGTATTCCTTGCAACACCATGCTCCAATAGAGCTACGTGAAAATCGAACAATGTTACCACGTAGTCTATACACCTTTTTAAGTGAGATTAAAATAAAATACGACAAAGGTTTTTAACTTATTAATGACAGACGATACATTTGTTCGATAAACAAATGATTAGGTTCATCTTTCATTAATATAAACCATGCCCAATGGCTGTTTGCCGTGACGTCACCATGAGTTAGCCAATGACGAACGAGAACAACGGCTGTTTGGCCGTCTGATTAGACTAGCCCAGTCACGTGATATGCACGTGACAGCAAACAGTCATGGCGCATGGTATAGAAGTTATTTACTAAAAGAGAGAACGTATGAAAACGTGTGTTCTTACAAGATGCAGCTCTACGTGGAGACAATCGGCAAACTTTCGAATCTGTAACGAAACAAACGTATAAAACATTAATTTTTACATTGTTACCACACGTAGGCTAAGAAGTATAAACTGTACACACGGAGAAACAACTAATTTCCGTTTCTTTATCTATAAAGTGACTGCTATAAACCACCCTTCAGTCGCGAGTATAAATGACAGTTTTCCTAAAAACTTGCTTTAATGGACTCACTAGTAGTCGTACCCGGCTTTGCCCGGGGATTTGTTTGACCCGTGGTTGTTTCCTAGTATTTGCTCGGTGCTGCCTGATCGTTCACTGCAACAGCCAAGTTTTCTTTGTGTAATACTCCCCCTTTCCGCCAATCCTCTCCCTCCACTCTCCTCTCCCCTTTTACCCGTCCTCTCCCTCTCCTCTCCGTTTTCCTCCCTTCCTCCTCTTTGCTACACGTCGTTGAATTTGAATGGTTATTTAAATAATACTGCCCCTCCCCATTTTGCGATGTTTTTGCCAAATTGGAATGGTCTCCATTCCAAACACCCCCTCTCCCAGAAATTCTCTTTTAGGTTCAGTTCATGCGTAATCGTATGCTTAATGGTAACAGCTCACTCCCCCCCCCCCCCACTCCCAGTGTTTCGCTATGGCTTAAGCGATGCGTGTCGTGTGAAAAGTAACTGTGCGTGACGTCATTTAAGACTTGCCGCTGAGATTACCACGGTGTTTGTTTAGAAGGATAATTTTTGTATCTCCACCGTCACAAGCAAAGAGTAGAACTATCATAAGCACAGCCCAACAAACGGGCATTCCCCGTCCAGGCCCCTCCCCACTCCCAGTTTATTGCTTTGGTTTTGAGCAATCCGTACCGTGTGAAAAGTAACTGTCCTTCGTACATGATGTTGTTTAAGACATGCCCTTGCGATGGCCGCGCAGTGAGGCAACAATGTGCCAATTTTAACTTCTTTTCCCATTTTAACAACATACAAGTTTCAACTTAAAGCAAAAGAATGGACACACTCGCACGTTTTCATTTTTACCGTTTCGGGGGTCGTCGTCGTTGTCTTCATTTCTGCTATGGGACTTGGGTTTATAATGCAAGATTCTGATGATCAGAAGGAAGCTTGGAATTATTTAACTATCTCTTTTTATTATTTATAAATAATACGCACTCATTCTGCTGTCAGTGTGCTGGAGCACATAGCATCCAATGGCACGCGTTATTCTTAGTCTTTGACTGTTTTGTACACACACTTTGCTATTGTTGGGAAAACTACCAGAAAACCGTAAGGAATTAAATCGGTTTGTTTGACATTCAGTTCGACTTGAACTGTTTAAAACACTTCGAATTAACACACGTTAATGACCATTTTATCTCTTTCTTCCCCTTCAATTTCAATCCACGATTCACAATTTCCTTCGAAACATGAATCTGAGCAAAGGCAGGCTCACCAGCTAGTGATCGTTAAAATAGTTTTAAGATTGCGGTCATCCTCCCTTGCCTTTCTGACCATTTCCGTAAGGGGGCGTATTAATAAAATATGAAATTTTGGAATATTTTTTCTTTTTTTTTTACAAAAAATTGTAGATAAACATGTTTTTTATCCACTGCAACATTTATTTCACGTTAATAATGCGGTTTTTAAGGAAAGCAAGCAATACTTCTATTGCTAATCCTTGGGCCATATGCATTACAGCTTAACTTTGTGGCTCTATATCAAAAATTGTAAATATTGTGTGCGGTTTCTCACACAAAAACCTGATAACTCGACTTAGAAACAAGATATCCATTTGAAATTTTAAACGTAGGTTGGTAGATGTGGGAGCTTTAATGTGAACTAGAATTGTGAACCAGCAACAATTGAAAATATTTTTTTTAATTTTGAAACTTATTTATTTTTTTTTGCTTAAAATTTTTATGTGTCAATATAACCAAGAATTTATACGGTTGGGGAGGAGAATTGATAACTCTAAAAAGTCACTATTGAAACGTCTTAGATCTATTCCAATTAGTTCCATCGGAGTTTTCAGAGGGCGCCACATGTTCCATCTCGTAGTTTTTGCTCATTTTTCAGCCCAAATCTAAAGTAAACTAAATTACAACTAAGCTAAACTAAATAATCATTAAATACAAGCTAGTTTCATTTAGTTTAGTTTAATTTTAGGCTAAAAACTGAGTAGAAATTCCCATATAAAATTCGTGACGCTATCTATTAACGCAGACGGAACTAATAGGACTGGCTCTAGGACGTTTTAGTATGGGGGTCTCAGTCACAAATTCTCCTTTCCAACCGTATAAATTCTTGATATAACTAAAAAAAAATAAAAAAATTGGCGGGGGTTGTAGTTTGCGTGGTAGTAGTCAGTACTACGAGTGTTTTAATACCAAAATGAAGACTGTGCATCAATTTGTTAAAAAGATATCACAAACGCAGACTTGCAGTGTAATAATTTTACTACACTTTTTAAACAGGCTGCCATTTACGGAAAAAATTCCCCCCCCCCCCAAAAAAAAATACAAGTCTAACCTTTATTTTATTTGACTTGTATTTCAATAAGATTTAAGAATATGTAAAGATATTTCCCCTACTATTTTTAGCATATTAGAAAAAATTTCCAAATATTCTGTGCCCCCTTAAGAGAGTGTAGTAGACTGTGCCGCATATGGGATCGCATTGAAGCTGTAATGACTTGTTAGTGGTGTGTCTGCCGTCGCTCAGGTCCAAATTTTGCACTACTTTGTTGGCAGTCAAATATTGCAAATAAATTCACAAATTTATGTATCTTACGTGTTAAGTTATGTTTCTAGGATAAAAAGTCTAAAAAAAATTGGGTTTTACTCCTCCACCTTACACCCAGTCTTTAACCCTCTTTCATGACTTACATTACGGAAGAACAAATAGAGAGAGAAAAGGGTGCTAGGGACTACTATCGACATCGATTCACGCTTCACATGGTTTATTCGACGGTCAGCACACACAGAAATCGATGTACTGCCTATTAAAACTGTAGTTCTTCGATGTGTTTCTCACAGTTCGTTCATCACAATTTTTCGAATGCTATGCAGTTCGTGTATAGTGAAAAAAGCATGTTATAATTTGAAAGGATTTACATTAAGCGGAAATTGTAGACACGGTTAATATTTTTATGTCATGAGACGGACTTTCGGTCCCTCCCACCATCCCTGTTGGAGTGTTAAAAGCATTCTGACGTGTTGCATGTTAAGCACAGTTTCCAAGCACACAACAACTGCTCAAAATTGAAAAACGTTACATGAACTTATCCGCGAGCAGTACGAAAGCAGGAAGCTACGTCATACTTACACTCAAGTCCGTGCATTTACCACCCACAACTTGCAGCACGTTATCTTTGAATTCCTATTGGGTAAGAAAAAAACAGTTTTAACACGCAGGTTTTTTACCCTAATCTTCCTTCAAGCAAAATGGTTATCAGCATAAGAAATCCAAAATTGTATACTTCACACTAGAAATACTGGCCAAAAAAAAAATGTATTGTAAAATAGCCTGACAAAATAAAAGAACAGGCGATGTTAATTGCATACATGTTGTCCCACTTGAAAAAAAAAAAAAAACTATATAAAACAAATCACCAATACAAAACTATTAAGACTAACAACACAACATTTTAACATTAAGATGCCTGCTGCCAACATCTAAATTTGTTGTTGTTATGCGTGTTGGATGCTACCGGAACGCATTAAATAAATACGGATGCAAACCTATTTACGTTACCTTTTGGACTTAAACGTCAAACTTCCTGAGTGGGGAATCGAACCCACGACATTTGGAACCACGACCTTAAGTCCAAAAGGCAACGTAAATAGGTTTGCATCCGTATTTATTTAACACTTATCGAGCCCAATTGGCTTTCTGGCCCGTTTATAACCGGGACGTATCAAAACATCCTAGCTGATTGCTATACAGAGGCACAAGATATGGTGCCTATTACAACAGAACTGAGGTGGGGGTGGGGGGGGGGGATGGGTTTTTACTTTATTTTCTGAAAAGAGTGTTGTTGCGACCCAACGAATATTCCGGCTACAAATTAACGTCAAGGGTGCTCCAACAACCACACAAATAAAAGCAAAAAAAATTAAAACACTTTTATGGATTTGGAAGGACTTATTAATGACCTTTTTTTAGCACCCATCAGTAAGATTAGGGTCTAAAGTAAGTCATCTTTTCAGTAACGACATGAAAATGCAGGTTTTTTTTTTACGTTGTTTTCCTTTTTTTGCTGGGTCCACTTTCATTTTGCTTTTGTTCATTTTTGTATTGCGGAGGGTAAAGAATGGACGAAAGCAAAATGAAAGTGAAAGAAAGCAAAAAGAAAAAAAGGACAAATACCAATGTAAGAAAACCTGTAAGTAAGGGAAAGTACGGAAGTAGGGATTATTTATTAATAAATGTTTTAATAATAATAAAACATACTAATCTCAGCAGAAAGCAATTTTATAAGTTTTTTTTAAACGTAGCACTTTTCGTACATTTCCTCTAGAGACTTACCACAACAGCTTTGTCGTTTGCACAATGTCACAAACAGTTTGAAGTGGTTATAAAGACTTATGTATTTGCGATTACTTGTTTCGTAGTTTTGTGCGTCAGTAAATTAATTGTCAACCTGTTTAATAAGTGACGTAATGTCAGCTGTCCTTTTTCTCTTCTGCTCCTTGAGGTCGGTAATTTAATTTTCCAAAGTCTCTCTCTTGTTATGATGTTGTGTGTGTCAGGTCATCACTTACGAACGGAATGAGACAAGCGAGTTGTGTACCAAGTCTGTACGAGGCTATAACTTGAATCGCGAATAACGAATGATTAAAATAAGACTTTCAACTTTTGCAAATTAAACTGCATTTATAAGACCAATCACCTTTTCAGACCCACCATCTTTTCTTTTTAAGCACTTTTGGACCTTTCGACTGTATTTTCAAATTTATGCAATTTTACGGTCCTGACAAATGCCAAAATTAAAATTAGGACTTTTAAGTACTGTAAGGTGCTCTGTGCCAGGTGCTCTATAGTCAGATTGTTGCCAAATTTGTTGCGGTGCTCTATAGTCAAATTGTTGTCAAGTTTGTTGCAGAGGTGTCACGGCAAAATGTCTGCCGTGAGACCAAATCTGTAATCTGGTATGCCAGCCTTAGGCTTCACAAATCCCGCTTTCAGTCACGGCAACAGGGCTGTAAACAACGAGAACCAATCAGAATCGTTGACGTCATCGGCTTCAGCCAATCTGGGCGATCTTACATTAGAGTTTAGGCATGGAAGGTAAGGAAAACCCGAAATGAGGCACGAGGAAAAAAGAATCGTTCATATAGTATAAACGATTATAGCCAAATCATCAGGAAAGAGTTGAAAGATATAGCGGTAATGCTCGCTGAATCGCTGCAACACTTCTTAAGAGAAAACTTAGTGACCATTTTTATACTGCTTCTCTATTGTGAGTCCAGGTGCCATTTTGTGTGCTTCTGCATCATATTGCCGCGAGCTAGGGTGCTGAAATACGTGCAACTACGTAGTTAAACTAGTTTTGGAGATATTACTTTTTTTAAATCAGTTTTTCTAACGGAACACAATACGTAATTTTTTTTAATAGTCTTTTTCATTCTTCTGCCATTTACGAAAAAAATGTAACGCAAATTATACTTAAATGACTCGCTGATTATCGAAAAAAAACTATTTTTAATAAATAAATAAATATAGTGCAGCCAACTTAACAAAAAACGGCCGTTTCACCAATGGTTGAATAAATGTGTACGCGAGATGGGTAAATTTGCCGGTATTATCATGGCTACATGGCCCTACACACACAACTCTAGTCCACGTCCCAAAGTTGTCAACCAACCGTCAGAAATTTAGACCTCCAGTAAACCTTGATTAAAATGTATAAATGTGGAAAATTTTACCGGGTTCAGGTCCTTTACCATCTCTGCACCGAATTTGTCCATGGTGACGTTTTTACCATTTACCTGGAAATCAAGAAACCTCATTAATATTCATTTCATTAAAAAAAAAAAATCATTAAAAAAAACTTGGTTCAATGGCCAACCTGCAAAGCTGGGACTGATCGGTTCGTATAGTTCCCATAAGCATTCTATTAGAATTATATTGAACATTTTTCCCCCTATCCGCAGCAAAGCGAGGATCAACAGCCCAGTGGTCATCGTCCCCTGCCTCTAATTCAAGTCAATGCTGTTTTGAATCCCACTAACTGTCATGTTTAAAAAAAAAGTTTACTGAATGATTGATGGTTTATTCCATAATGACTCGAAGTTTGTTATGGGTACTGATACCGACAATTTTTAAACCGTGGAAGCAATCGTATCGTAGGGAAGAAGCTGTGGCATTTTTTGGAAATTTCAACTGTGAGGCCCCAAAATGACTTATTCTTCCAATTTGAACATTATTTTTTTGTGACTCCCCTTTGACGCGACCTAAAAAACATTTATGATACTTGTTCGAGACAGTCGAAAAAAATCCATGACCCCCTCTCCCAAAATTTCCTCCGCCCCCTCCCCCCGCCCGGTGATAACTATTTATTCATTTTATTTCTTATATATAATAATTTCAGCTAATTTCGTTTATTTTTAATGTGCGTCTAGGCCACGTTTTAAAGTTTAGCAACATGAAATTTGGTGCGTTGTGAATACCAGTTTTTGGGCCATCAAAAACAATTCACGGTCTGCAGACCATAATTATGCGACTTGTGACCTCATGGCCCCCTAAATCGTGGGGGGTCCCCTCTTGCACTTCTTGATAAACATTTTATCTTTTTGTGAGGGTTGGATACGCATAGGAAATTACCCGTTTTCCGAATTTGAATTTGAATTTATTTCAGTGGAAAATCGGCCCGAAGCCATGCATCCCGTTTTCCGAGTGCTGAGAGCTAACAATGTCGAGACGCGCACCGTCGAGACATTGTTTGGATCTCAGGACGAGGAAAGCGGGTGATATCCTATTTATTACCCGGTTTTTGGCTCGCTGCAGCTAAACACGTACATCAGAAACCCCAACAAAAACTTGTCCCTGCCAACGATAATTTCCGTTTACTAATGTTCTTGTCGAAATCAGTTTTTTTTTTATTGCGCTCTCATCTCACAGATTGGCGCTGTCGTCACCGTGCTGTGAGTTGCGTTTCAACACGTTTTAATATTTCTTTTTTAAAGCCAAGCTGAAATAGGGTTCAGTTTCGTAGTGCAAGTCACGAACAGAATTTTTTTTCCAAAAGCTGGAGAATATCACATACGTCTATGGTTTCATTTGGACGTAGCCTAACAATTTGGACTCGACTTCAGAAAGCCGCGTAGATCGTAGCGTTGAACGATTAGTATCTACACGCGCGACCGTACTGCCCTCTTTTACAATTACAAAAATACTGATGATATTACTGCAATCTACTGCTACTATAACAATAATTCTACAAAAAAAATGTATTACAAAAAAATAAAATCTGAATACTCGAAGGTATTAGAGACAGAAAATATACTGATGATTCTCACCACATTGTTCACTATATTGTTCTAACTGTAGCAGTTTGTGGCTATTACCTGGTATGTATAGTAAATGATTAATATAAAACGTTTTTTCAAACCTACATTTTAATTTATTTACTATAAATTACGTTATTTATTCTCTGTTTAGTTTGCTTCAACTTTAAGAACTATTTAAATTATCTACCAACTAAAGCAAATTGAAAGGAAACGAAAGCAAAATGAAAAGAAACGAAACCAAAATGAAAGAAAACGAAAGCAAAATGAAAAGAAACGAAACCAAAATGAAAGAAAACGAAAATAAAGTAAAAAACAACGAAACCAATTTTTAAAAAACCTGTAAATAAAAAATACTTTCTTAATATTTTTTTATTTTGAATTGTGCCATTCCAATACCAGTCTATAATTCACGAATTCGTTTATTTGCTGTGGTTAAATAAAAAAAAATTCTTTCTTAACGTTTTTTAAAGTTTATGTATTGCCGGTCTATAATAATGATGAATGTATCCGCCATTTTGATGCAAGATCAACCACCATTTTGATGCAAGAGATCGGCTCTCAGCACTGCATGGCGGTTATACTGCACTGTGCGTTCTTGTTTCATTGTTGCGCTCCTGCATCGTTACATTGTTAAAAGAGGACTGAGAGGGAAAACCCAGGTAATAAAACGACAGAATGGTCTATACCCCCATAACTCGACTGCGGATAAGGCAAATATCTATATATTTAATTACACAAAATCCGCAAGGCAGCCAGCAGCAGCAGCAAGCAGGACATACGAAGCAGTCATCTGCATCCGCAGCGCAGCCAGCACAACATACGATGACATCTACCGACGGAACGGCAAATTACAAGAGTAGCAGCCAAGGCCCGCTGAGATAGTAGCTGCACCCAGAATGCAACGTCCAGCAGCGCGAACATACGATGCCATCTACCGACCGAACGGCAACTTAATGAGGGGGGGGGGCGAGATCGGCAGGGTGGGGTAGGGAAGGGGAGTGAGACGACGCGGAATGAGCGAGCGAAGCGAGCGACTCCGCTAGTTTTTAATAATTCATCAATTTTTGTCCAAGTAGGGGTCTCTGATAAAGGTCTGACCTAAAATGATTCTTTAATAACCGTAATTTTACACCATTTAACGAATCCCTTTCGCTCTCGTGGGCCTACGGCAATTTCCGCAGGGCCTGCGTACAAAAGTATTTGGTTATAGTAAGCGTGTATTTTTATTCCTGTTTAGTTTATAATTATAACACGCGTAATGTGAGCAAATCCCGGAGATACGCGGAAATACAAGATTGGCGTTCAGTAATGCGTGCATTTTTAGCTTTGATAGAATGAAAATAACTTCTTATTGTTTGGTTTATTTAAAAAAAAAAAAAATAAAAACATCGTGACCTAAAATGACAGATGAATAATCGAAAAATCACGGATACGGTGATCACTTGGCAATAAACAATAATTTTGATCTTTTTTGATCATGATCGAGATAATGTCAGTCGTTTAAAATCTTCGTAAAAAAAACACCTAACAAACTGAAAGGAAATAAAGATTTTTCAGAAATATTTCATATGTGTACTTACCACAGATGGTTCGATCATTCTTATGACGCACTCAATAGTATCCCCTCCCTGTAAAGTAGGAAAAAAACCTTTAAAAAGTGAGAAACGTGCAGAACTTGAACTAATTCCAGCGGGACTTCATTTAAGCAACATTGAATGCATTAATAAATATATAAATACAAATACACAAATACAAGTATAATCATAAACATAAATGTAAAAGTACGCTATTGTAAGCAGAACTCGCCGAATACAAGCGTAGCTTACCTTGCACTTCAAATCGCATATCTAAATTCACCTTAGTCGATAAATAATTTTAATTAACTCGAATTTTTTTCACTATGAAATGCTGTGAAAACTATTTTTTGGGAGTAAAAATGATCATTTTTTTTTGGTAGCTACACGGGTAGCTGTAGTACTGGGTGGTCAGATTTGATAGACGTCCTGGTCCCAGCTGTATATCTCTAGCTTCTTACAGACCCGCTTTCGATCCTGGTTAAGGGAAGTGTATATGTACGGGTTTTTCTCTTGTTGTTTCCCGATTCTCGCCCGTTGCACTAGGGTTTACTCCGGGTACTCTGGTTTCCTCCCTCATGAGGCAAAAAGCAACTTCTCTGATGGTGGTATCTTCCACTTAACTTCTGACGCTTGGGCCTTAAAAACGCTGTAAGCTTACTGCCGAAACCTTCTATTCTATTCTGTTACAGTTTTCAGTAAGTGGAATTTTTTTTCTTCCGATTAAAAACCATAGTATATGTTGCGCAGCATAAGGAATTGGGTAAAACAACGGTTTTTTTTTATGCCTAAGAAATCATCTCTCACAGCTTTTGCTTTGACAAACTTGGCTAATGTTTTTTACCTCCACGTATATCCAGTGCCCATTGCAGTTAGCTCAACGACCAGATCCAGATACGAAGCCCGCAGAGAAAGAGTCGTCATTGTCACTGCTCCATAGACCTTCGTAACTACGCAGCTGACCTTTTTTTGCCAAATTGGTGACTTTAGTTTCAAGTCCGTTTCTGGCGAGAATAACCCAAATTGTCATGAACTAAGCCCAACAGCGACCGAATTGTATTTTTAAGGGCGGTTGCAGACGGACCACAAAACGCGCCACAATCGCAGACGCAATCTTTGGCGTTTGTGGCGCGTTTGTGGCATGAAAATCGCAATCGGTGGCAGGTCAGGTAATAACCATGGGAAAGCACTGGATCTTTTACACACAGTGACGCGCTTTGCGTCTGTTGGTCGACCGCTCACAGTTCGCCTGCAAGCGCTGCATACTGGGCACTTTCGGCGTCGCGTTCCGACTTCAGTACCACACAGCATGTTGAGTGATCACTTCGCTCGTTAAGCTGAGTACCTCAGCTGGCTTTGTTTGCGACGTCTGATCTTGAATGGGGTCGGAATCGTCGAGAAGTGCGGTGAAAAAGCCAAATTGCGCGTTTGTTGTCTGAAAGGTGCGTCGATTCAGACGCGATAGTGGTGTCGTTTTTGCGGCGATCGTCAAGCGTTTTGTGGTCCGTCTGCACCCGCCCTATATGGAGGTACAATTCGATGCTTTTATTAACTAGGTTATTTTATTTTATTTATTCGTAAATGATGTGTGGTCAACGAAAAAATGCTCATAAACGGCCGGTACTCTCAAAGAAAAATATTATACTTTCAAAGATGGTTTATGGTGGAAGTGTTGGCATGACAAACAAGCTAATCCTTATACCTCCACGATCCAGTGCCCCTTATGGTTAGAACTAGGGTGGTATTTGATCGCCTTCGAATCTCTAACTAGCTCCAGACACCAACTCCGCAGTGAATAAGGCGTAATTGTATAGCAGCTCTGTACACGAATTCTTCAGTTTTTCGAAACAATTACAAAGCAGTGAAAGCCCGCAATCGTGTTGCAAACTAAAAGCTTCGTTTTCGGAAATATTGTAAAACACTTTGTAACACGCTATTTACGAATAGCAGGGCGCACCTTGTGTGAACGCACATGGTGCACCTTGCAGTTACATAAGCTGCTTGGCGACACCGGAACTTGCCCGAACGCCAGCAGCCGGGAACGAGGTTACTCTATTGTTCAAACCAGTTAGAGCCGGCTCTTACTTGTTAGCGGTTACGCAACGTAATGCCTCAGGCGACTTCTATTGTTCTGGCCCGCGTCTAAATACGAGGGCCTGGACCATGGGAAGCCACTTGGTGTGGGGCAGACAACTTGAAAGGTTGTCTCCCTGGACTCTGCTAGGATTAGACCAAGCTTCTAAACTTGGGTTTAATGCCTAATATGTGTTTCTCAGCGCAAGGACTCCTAGCCTTCCATTAAGGAGTAAATTGGTTTGAGATATTCTTGAATTCAATCATCTACTCCCTGAGGACGTCACAACTACTTATATTTTAACCAAGATTACAATCGCAGCGTATTACTGCCGTAAATCGACGATTAAACGCCCATGGCCTGTTAAAATTAATTCGATAAAAAAAAAAAAAACGAGGCGGGCCGTAACAAACGTATAATTCGAATCTTATTTCAATCCAGGGTGGGCTTTTATGCCTTACTCCATCGCGTAAAACTCGGCGTTTATGCAGTCATTAACGTAGTGATCTGGTTTCGGTATAGCATTAGCGCGATGCTTTTACTGTCAATTGTTCAGAAATTTAAGTTAATTTGTTTACAAGTTTATTTAGGTTGTTTTGTATGAAGCTTTTAAGCTTTTAGTTAAATTTGGTGCAGTAAAACCACGTTCTAAGGTGATAAAACATTGATTTTCTTGAATATGAAGCTTTTAATCAATTTCTAGTAAAAAAAATAAAATACGGTCTAAAATGCTTTAAGGTCAGAATGTAGGTAATTTTACGATTTTTGACCTTACAACAGTTTACGGGGGGGGGCCGGGGTTGGCTTTAGTTTTGTCAGGTCTGTTGATAGGAGACTTACGGTAGTATAATACTAAATGACTTCTTTTTTAGAACGAAAACTATTTCGGGCTATGAGTTTCCACCGGTAACACGGGCGGAGGTCAATCAGCAACTGTTGGCTGGCGATGGCACTTGTAGTTGCTTGAACTGGGCTTGACGAATATTGAATAAGTCTTCAAGGAACTGCGCAGTTTTTTGAAGTCTTACTGGTGCATCTCAGTGTAACACTTCATTTATTTTAATTACCTTGTTATTCAGATTGAAATTTTCTGGGTTGGGGGGAGGGTGTAAGGAATTGCGAAGGAAGGTAATAAATTTTCGTTCCGTAAATTATTTGATTGAGCTAGAGATGGTTTCGTGGTTGTGGGGAGGGGTCGAGAGAGACTGAACTTTCCCGTTAACAAAGCCGTTAACTTTCGTGTTTACACATACGAGAATCGAATTCGGCTTCCCGATTTTTTTAAACTAGAGCACCAACGAAATACGTCATGTTTATATTATATTTCCGTTATACTATACGTTAATAATACAGTGTGGTAACGGTTTACCATTAATAATACACTGCAACGACCTGGAAAGCCTCTTATCTCTCATAGTTTTACAGATTACAGGATTTATCTCGGCTGGCTTTGTGACTTCGTTTGTAACTTAGATAAACACCCCGAAAGGTGTGGTAAATGTAACGACCCTAAATAAGTCATATTTTAAAGTTACTGCTGTAGTCCGTTTTAAGAAAATCGGCAAACAAAGAACAAGCCCCCCCCCCCCCTTCTTTTAAATGAACAATGGTTAATTCTATTTCTAATGGAACAAACCCCCTTTTTTAAAGTGAACTATGGTTAATTCCAGAGCCGGATTAAGGCGGAGGGGGGGGGGGGTCTTTAGGTGGTGAAAAGGGGCCCCAAGGGTGCTTCACGGTCACGGGAAAAATAAAATAAGGTATTATTTTAAATTTTAAAAAAATTTACTTTTACTGAAAACTTGCATCAAAAAATTTTAATTTCTGAAAAACTGATTATTTTTCTCTTTTTGCGGGACTGGGAGGGGGTGGAGGGGGCAGATGGACCACAATAAATCTTAAGCACCAGGTTTAAAACGAGGCTTAATACGGCGCTGGTTCATTCTAGTTTAAACGAGAAATTTCTACGTATACCATATTTTTAATTCGTGATAATAACGAGTAATAATAATAGGCAGCACTGCAGTACTTACATGAGAACCCTTGAACTTCTCAATGCACGTCTTAAAGATTACGTCTAGATTGTGGTTGAAGCACTTAAAATAGAAGACAAAGAAAAACATGTCATACACAACAGTATAGTAGCAATAATTAATGAACAAACAAATAATAAAAGGGTAGAGAGATTAAGGATGAACGACATGATCTTCTCATATAAAATATACCCGCCCAGTAGGACTTGATTATCGGAAATTTTTCGCAATCAAGAGTTTATTCCCAATTCTAAAAATTCACCGAGCTCGAAGTACGAGAAGTTGAACGTTGTGAGCAATGGAGTAAAAAAGCACGGTAACAGATTGTGTGAAGGCAAACCAAGCAGTGCTACATAAAAATACAAACAACGTTTCGAAAATTTTCAATTTTCGTCATCAGGTTAGCGATAAAATTAAAGCATGGCAAAAGCCACTAAGTCATCCTACGTTAAAAGCATAAAACAGTAATTTAAAACGGATAAAAAAAAAACCACCAATTTCTCCCCTCAAAACATTTGCATACACCTAGCCTTGCGACGTGCCATCCCAACGGAGCAGGTTGGTCGTTGCTTTTCGGCTGCCATTTCTGCCTCTTTTAAGGGGAGAAATTGGTGGTTTTTTTATCCGTTTTAAATTACTGTTTTATGCTTTTAACGTAGGATGACTTAGTGGCTTTTGCCATGCTTTAATTTTATTGCTAACCTGATGACGAAAATAGAAAATTTTCGAAACGTTGTTTGTATTTTTATGTAGAACTGCTTGGTTTGCCTGCACACGAACGTTGTCAGCGGATAACCCGCATTAATACCATCACTGCCAATTTTTAAATTACACCAATATTACGTTAAAATAATGTCTTAAAATCCCTTGACGAATGTTATTCTCTAACGTGGCGTGGTACATCGGTTTGTTAGAGCACCGATAATTTCGATGTGTTTACTAGAAAATATCTGGTGAGCCACTTTTTAACTACCAATACTTACTCGGGGTCCAGATCCTTTAATGTCTTCAAGCCCAGTGGCAACAGCGACAAAGGCAAGAACAGCGAAATAAGCAAACATCTTCATGGCTTCGACAAATGGCTCTCAGTTACGAACAATGACAAAGTTGTTTCGAGGTGTGAGTGTGGCTTGACAACTCACAAACAGCTGTATATATAGGAATTGTTGCCATGGATTACATAACACAATCCTTGGCGAACGATGCGACAAACAAGTCACAAAATTATGTGACAGTCAATCATCCTCCATCAATCGCGTTAACGAATTTCCGGTAATTTAAGTAGAGCTGCCGGTGAATCAGACCGCGTAGTAATTACGAACGAACAGTTGCGTATTGCGCAAGTTGCCCACTTACTGCGGACAAAACACGAGTTGACACGAGGACGAATGCGTAACCTGACGTTGCGGCTTCTAGCTTGCAGCCTTTGTTTCCAACAAACGCGCTAATAACTGCGTTTACGCAACGGCTCGCCTTTGCATTCTCGCAGCGAGAATATAATCGCGATTTCAAAGGTGTCGCTGCCATGGTAACAACGCTTCCTGAATTAGCTAAATCCGACATCATTTGAAGAGCAAATATGCAAAACAAGTTAAATCACTTTTTTGAAAAAAATTCAGGTCGATGACGTTTCATACAGTTGTTGTAAGATGGAAACCACACACATTTCTATACTGTGCAAAAAACGTGAACACTTGTGTTTTACAGGCCAAGCAAAATCAAGTTAAATCACGAGCAGTGTTTTGATCAAACCAAGTTAAATCCTACGACTTGGGAAAAAAATGAATGATCCTGTTGGACTTAAAAACACGCAAAAATTTAAAAAACATTTTATTACATTTTTGAACTATGCGAGTGATTCTAAGTATTTGTTTGTTTGTTTTGTTATCACTTGCCCTAGAGGTATATTTCTCAACAATCAAATCTCTGTAGGCTGTGCTACTTTTCCTTGGGTAGAAATTTGGCTTTTTTGAAAAACGAAAAATTGTGATTTAACTTATTTTGCATATTTGCTCTTCATTTGAGTAAATCCTTGCAGTCTTCTAATCCGTGACAATAAGATAAAGAATTCCTCCTGACGAAACAATTTTCCCAGTCGCGTCTGAACTCACATTATTGAGTGTTTTCGTTGCGAGGCGGGAGAACTAAATCCGCCGCTATGTTGGAATTTCCGGTGATTTCTAGCTTCTAGCTGCGAGAATGCAAATGCGAATCATAGCGTAAACGCGCCCTAAGTGGCACTATCACCGATTGAAAGTAGGCGGAATCTGGCAACATCTAGCGCTACCTAAAGCACTTGTTTGCATCAAGCAAAGGAATGCACAACGTCCTTTTTTTAATGACACTAACAAGCCACGACTGAAATTATTGTGTGAAAAATTTGGTATGTCTTCGTGCACCTGGGAGCAAGCTGTTAAAGGTTAACAATATATCTGCAGCTAGATGGCGCCACGGTATCTTCGTTCGTTTTTCAGTCGGTGATAGTGCCACTTTAAAACAATACCTTACTAACGCCAAAGGAAAAGGGGTTCTTGAAGCACATTTAGGCCACCCGCGCACTAAGCGACCAGACCGCGCGGCCAGTGGTCGTGGCGGCCAAAAAACACGGCGACGTGCCGCGCTGCCACGTCCGTTTTTCATTGATAATTCTCGATGACGTGGTGAAAAATGAACCCGGAGCAAGTGCGGTCGCCCGTGGCTACCTGCATGCCGCCCGGGGTCCCAATGGTCGGGGCGACAGGCTGGCAGCTGCGGTCAAGTGCGCGTTGCTACATACACCGTAAGCATTCTCGTTGGCCGCAGCGACCTGGCTGCGCGGCTTGGTCTTTGTGTGCGCGGTAGCCCTTAATGTAGCCCAACTAGCGCCACATTCAAACCGAATTTTACATATTAAAATTCACACAAATCAAGCTTTAAGCAGTTAGTTAATTAATTTAAAAAATAATAAAAGTTGCAAAAGTTCAATCTCGGGGAAATTAGTGGCAGAAAACGATTGTAATTATTGTGTGCCATGATACAGCATCTTCTCTTACACGATTTTAGTGTTAGGTTGCGTGTCAACTAAAGAAATTGTGATATTTCAACCCCGAGATACGTCCTCACGTTTTTCCATTCACTTGGTTTGGAGATGAAGATATGAAGCTAACCACCGGGCTGTTGCTACTCGCTTTGCTCAGGGTACTCTCTGAAAACGCTGTGTTCTGTCAGTCGACTACACATCTCTGTGTACCAGCACAGCCAACACAGTAGAGGTGGGCGCGGGTCGGGTAAACCGCCGTTTGATGCGGTTCGGGTCGGTTCCAAAAAAATAAGTTACTGCGGGTCTGAAAAATAAAATTACGTGCGGTTTCGGGTAAACCGCGGGTGGACTGCAGCTAAAATAAATAACCGCTAATAAACGCGTGTCATAGAAAATGCGAAACAATCGTGGCTATTGGTTTTTTTCCCCTTGCTTCCCTTCACCATGAAGGCAAGGCCAATTGAGGTAGAAAATGCAAGACCCGAAACCGAAACTTCAGTGCGCCGTCAATAGCAAATTAAACCATACGAACAGCAAATGCACGTTTGAAGAGGAGGAAGGGACGCACGCTGTCAAAACTTGTTTAAACTTATTTTTAACTAACTAAAAAAAATTCTTTGAAGCACAAAAAATAATAATCAACTAAAGAACGGCGTTTGTTGATTTATAACAATGGCTTCGTGTGGCTTTCTTTTGTTTCCAACATTTTTTTTTTCGTAACCAATGTCTTTGTTAGCTTTGTATTTAGCGGTTAACCGCGGGTAAACCGCGGTCGGGTCGGGTCGGGTCTTATTACAGCACACATTTGTGGTTTCGGGTCGGTTCGGTTGTCAGTTCAGACATTGCGGTTCCCTGCGGGTCGGTTCCAGTTTCTGTAAATGCGGGAAGTTTCGGTTCCCAAAAATTGGACCCGCGCCACCTCTACAACACAGGAGTAGTAAGTACACAATTTATGTAGTGACAAAACGCATTCCTCTGTACAAAGCATGTGTACTGCCGCTACACAAACCGTGTCCTGCTAGTTCACTATATTCGGTGTGTTGGCTGAGCTGGTACACGAAGAAGTGTACATTCAAAACACGACGTCTTTCAGAGACTATCCAGGGATTTCTCACAAAGCTCGCAATGCGCCATATGGACTCCTTTTGCTTGTAGATGTCCTTTATTCTAGGTGTCGTAACTCAAAGAATTACGCCTATAATGAAGATGCTGTCATATAGGCGTTTGAATTCTCGTTGTATGGCTCTTCGACAGCAGGACATATCATGGACTTATCCTGCGTTTCTTCCACACAAGTTTTTACACTCCCCTCTTCCACACTGCCGTGTTGAGGTTCGTATTCATGTAAGAATAACTAGATATACAATTTTCTGTAATAGGGCATATCAAGAAAGATAACTTTTCGACCAATTTTTTTTTAATTTTCTGAACCGATTCAATCTGATGGCCTGTGCCAAGTAGCAAGACCGACAACGCTGCCGGGCATAGTACGCAGGTATTATACCTTTCGAAGTTGTATTCGTCGAAAAAAAAAAGCCATTCTACACAATCGTTGTATTAAAAAATAACTTGGCAATATTTCGAAGCAATTATATGCAGCACCTATACTTCTGACACGATTTAAAACAAAAGAAAAAAAGCCACGTCTTCTTCAAAACATCTTTGGCGTCTTCACAGATTGTACCCTTCACAGGTTGTACCCTCTGTTAGGTGGCCCGGGTTCGGTTCCCGGCAGATGCACCAAAAATTCTGTTACGGACTTCATCCAGTTAGCATGCAGCGTGGAGGAATCATCCCTAAATCTCAGCATCCCATCTTTATTATTTACATTAGCTTTTGATGGAATTCCTGAAAGAAGCGGTTCAGTTTCGTTGATTTTTAATATGCTCGCCTTACTTTGCTTGTGGGACGATTAATGTCTCGGAATCAATCTGTCTTCTTTATTCATGGTACACCAGCACCAACAGAACTGATGGTCTCCATAAGCACAGATGGCGTTGAAGCAACTGTGAGCGAAGCTCATTATCTAGTCCAAATCTCATTATCACTGTATACTAGGGTGGATCAAAAAAATGCTTTTTTTAAATTTCAAATCGTAATAGTGTGGAAAAGTTGGTCTTTGACCTCCTAATCACTATCCCAAAAGAAAAAAATTTCTAAAATAATTTTTTGAGGTGCCCACCTGGGCCTAAAGTTTAACATTAAAAGTCAATGGGAAAAATCACTAATTCTGCAAAAGTGATTTTTGACTAGTTTAAAATATTGCTTTTTCCATTATCTCATTTTGTACTCTCAGAAACCACCAAATTGAAGCCAAAATCAAAAAAAAAATTTTTTTCTTCCAGAAAACAATGCGAATTTTCGGCCATCAAAATAGGGAAAAAAGGCATATTTGTCGATTTCATGACTTCAATAAAAACGAAGTTTCGGGACAAAATATAAAAAAAAAAAAAATTAATTCTGGCTTCTTTTAATGGTCTCCGAGAGTACCAACTTACATAATGTAAAAAAATGTATTTTAAAGTAGTCAAAAATAATTTTTTTCAGAATTAGCGATTTTTTCCATTGACTTTTAATGTTAAACTTTAGGCCCAGGTGGGCACCTTAAAAAATAATTTTCGAAATTTTTCCTTTTGGCATAGTGATTAGGAGGTCGAAGACCAACTTTTCCACACTATTACGATTTGAAATTTTAAGAAAGCATTTTTTGATCCACCCTACTGTACACTCCAAATTCACCCTTGTTGAAAAATAAATGTTTCGCCGGACCCCTGATAAAGTGGATCATATTTCAATAAAAAAAAATGTTCATTTTCTGTCCCCCCCCCCGGGAGGGGAGGCAGGGCCCTGGCTCCCCTCCCCCCCTACCAGGCGCCACTACTGATTTCTGAGAGAATTGAATGAGATAATCTTCAAAATTAGATTAAAAAAAACAGTCAAATCATCATTTTTGCCTTTTTCGCTGTTCCACCCATTGCCGTACAATGTTTAACTTGAAGGCTCTGGGGGCACCTCAAGACAATCATGATCCCAGAGTGACGAAATTTTGTGTGTGTGATAGTGATGCTCAAGAACAACTCTTCCGTACTCTGCTAATGAGGAATTCACAAAAAAGTTACTACACTCCAACATACTGTTTAAGGAGACAATTGCGGAACACATGGCAACAGTTACAATATGGTTACTCTCACGTCCTATGGATTTATGCACTCCTGGTTAAAAAGCTAATATTTTTCTCACATTGCGAAAAAAAAGGCAAACTGCGTCGTTCAATGCTCTGAATTTCCAGATTAAAAAAAAAGCCTTTTACGAATTTAAAACGGCCATTTGTAAAACAAAAATTATCAGACCTTCAACAGCAAAAGCGTGATAATGCAAACCGGTTCACTTAAATTTCTACGCGAGTCAATTCGAGCGTGACATAATTGTTTCTTTGCGCAAATACGAAGTGTATTGTTATTATTTCCGAGATTGCATGGTGGCACAATGGCGCATCCTTTGCAACATTTTAAGTATCGTCAAATGATTGTTGATTTCAGGCCGCCAAAACAAATTAAGTGCTTCCTTCGTAAATATGTTATTACTGTAATTAATTTTCACAGAAACAGAAAGCCTTAGCACCGGAAAGTATTTAGCGGATAAATTGCGAGAATTTTTTTTTATACGCGGCTTTAGTAACTGTACCGTAACTATACTCTAGAAGCCGTATAGTTACTATGCGACAGCCATCATGACACGAGATTTTTCTAGCTTCCAGGATCCGGTAGGTTTCCGCCGATACTGGGCTGAAAATCAGTAATATTTTTAACTGCCTTCGTGCTGAATACCGTACTATATCCTGTACTGCTTCGTAGATGCGCGGCTAAAATATTTCCTATGGCCGTTACTACTCGAGTGGCATTGTATTACGCCACGCCCCCCACAATTTCTCTTGATGCGGTACCGCGCACTTTCAACTGATCGCTTATACTACCTCCATAAAATATCTACTCAATGCGACAGCAAAGGCTAAAACTTGATCGGGGTGACTTTGACAGCCTGGCAACATAAGAGATTAACACAGCTTTAAGTTTTTTTTGTTGAGAAAAACGAACGAATAACGTTGAAATTTTTCTGATTACTAGACTAGCTGGCAAGCTAGTGAATAGCTGCATAAAGCTGAAATTTTCTAGATAGCTATACAGTATGTCTCAGAAATCCTGTACCAGTCAAAAAAATCCTGAAGACTTGGATATGGGTTGCTGATAGGCTAATAGCATGCTTGTATAGTAAGTCACCTTAGGCGAACCCGATGATGCCATCCAAAATGACCTTGGAAGTCGTAATCAAGGTCATCCAATTTGTATCTCCTAACCTACGCAAGATAGGGGACATACAGTAAAGTAGAAAGTTGTGGGGGATCGTGGTACTTGTACAACACAAGAAGCAGAACAAAAATAGTACGCAACACAAGGATGATATTGGCGAAAGTAGTTGCGTAGTGCACAGAAGCTATCAACGGGGTAGCAGGAAATACAGAAGTATCTGAACCATCAAATGAAACAGTAACAAAGGTAGCATTCTTGCCTGGTTTTGGTAATACTGTAAAATAAACGCCAGAGGCGGATTTAGGCAAAAGCGCCGGGTGGGCAAGCCCTAAAAGACCCCATTTTGTCCCCGAAAATTCTGTCTTATCATTTTTGGCTTTTAACTTCCCGCTCTTAACCTGCAAATTTAACATTTTCACACCCTGAGCCCCCCCTCCTTCCCGATATAGAGCCAGAGGCGATCATCTCCACCCCCCCCCCCTCTCCCGGCACCCATTAAATCCTCCCTTGATAATTGCATACAACCGATGCGCCATTTAGGCCGATATCAAGACACAGTAACTTAGAACAATGCGTGGGAAAACAGGGCACACATTCAGTAGTGGAGCCAGCCAATTTCAGATGAGGGGGGAGAGGATTCTCCGAGGGGGGAGGGGGGGGGGCAAAGAGAATTAACACTTTGTTAAAATTAGCAGGGGCCCGACGAAACCAGCAAGGGGGTCAGGGGAGCGCTTTTAAGCTCCCCCAGCGGGGAACCTGAATCATTTTACGCTATTTGAGGGCCTATTTTCGGCTTCCCGAGACACGTTTGCATCACATTGCTAAGCAAATTTCGATGTTTTTTTCGTAAACATTCTTTAGCATGGGAGGTCGTAAAAACCTAATTGTGACGAAATTTTTTTTTTATACATTTTATTTACAAATTCAATTAACTGATGAATTAAAAAAAAATTCAGTATTACTAAATTAACGTTAAGTAACACTGAATAATTTAGTTTTTGAAAAGTATAGTTGCGTACTTTTCAAATGGTGGAAAATTTAGCTGACGTTCCTGAATTAACTGAGAATTAGTCAAAAATCACGGTGGCGATGGGCTAAGAGGAAAAGGGCTACTTACAAATCAAACCACAAACTTAGTCTTCAATTTTGATTCGTTGCTCGATTTTTATGGAATTCATTGTTATCAGACTTCAACTGACGAAAACTTGGAGGGAAAGCTTAACAAGTTTTGTTCTTTACAAATTTAACTGACGTTTCGGCTATAACCACAACAAAAAAACACAGTTGGCCCTCAAAGGTACACGGCTATTTGTGAACACAGTGATTTTTTTGTTAAGTCCTGCCTTGGTTAGACGATGAATTTGAGTTGGCGTCGTCTTGGTTGGGAGGCCGGGACTCTGACCACTGTGCTGCTATTAACTCAGTTTCTTTAGGGTCCATGTGATCCCGCACAAACTTCGCGTTGTGCGTTGGGCTTTTAAAATCGTGCCTTTTCCTTTTAGAGATAACTGGTAAGGCGTTGGCATCCCAAACGTGTTTCGTAACTAAGATGCCTGTTTTGTCAGTTTAGCCATTTACTGTTGAGCCATTTCGCTCAGTTCATTGGCATCATGAATTCAAACGACGAAAACTTATATTAGCTAGAATCCTTAACTAACAAGTTTTGTTTTGTACGTATTTAGTTGACGTTTCTACATTAACTAAGACAGCTCTTAAATTATGAAGGAGGTGAGGTAGTAACAATAGGACTACTGGCAAACAAAACGGAAAACTCTATTTTGAGCTCTTCCCCCTCCCCCCAAATATTTACGAATTTTATGCCGTCATGTAGACTCCGTCTTTTGGCTGTTCCTCGACGACAATCTCGGTTACTCCCCGACAGGGGGCAAGGCTTACCCGACGGGGGAGCTCTCGCTCCCCCCCCCCCCCCAGACCCCCTGTGCCGCCACCCCTGTACACAGTGGGTAAGCGGAAAAAATGGGATATTTTTTCCGGGAATATTTTTTCCTAGATTCACACAGTGTCTGTGTAAGTGAGGAGTCCTAGTAAGAAACCAATATGTCAAAATAATCCATGTCCCCTCCCCCTCATATTAATTTAACACCATGACATCAAAAGTACGAGTCCCCAGTCCCAAATTCGACTATCATTGTTTAAATTCTGGTAAACGTACCCAGGTAAATGCACGGAAACTCATTACTTAAGCATGGAAAGCTGACTGGTGGTGAAACGGAAATGGAGGGGAATAAAAAAAAAGGGGGGGGGGAGGAAATGAAAGGAAAACTTTCAGGGCCTGCTCACCCGGTCCTTTTGCATTAAATCTGCCAGTTTCGTTTATATTTTTTTTTAGTGGGGCAAGGTGGCCTGCTGGTTAGTATGACCGTCTCCTGTGCCAGAGGTCCAGGGTTCGAATCCGGTCTCAACCACCCCTGGGATTTTCGGGCAGAGAAGGGCCCTGTGATTTCTCGGGCTCATGACGATTGTGGCATGTAAAAGTTCCTAGGATTTCCGATAGGCTTTACCTAGCAAAATTGACCTTCTCTCCCTCTGGCGACATGGCTAACACTGGGTGCGCGTCAAAAAGCTACAGTGTCGTTTATTTTACAGTATTACCAAAACAAGGCAAGAATTCTACATTTGTTACTGTTTACGTTGATGGATTAGCTATTTCTGTATTTCCTTCTGCCCCATGGATGGCTTCGCTGCACTACCCAACTTCTTTCGCCAATATCTTCCTTGTTTTGCGTGCGATTTTTGTTCTGCTTCTTGTGTCGTTCAAGTAGCGCGAACCCCCCACAACTTTCTAATTTACTGTGTGGCCCAATCTTGCGTAGATTCGTAGATACAAATTGGATGACCTTGAATACGACCTTCAAGGTCATTTTGGATGGCATCATCGGATTCGCCATAGGTGACTTCCTATACGAGTATGCTATTATCAGCAACCGATATTCAACTCTTACGGTGGGGATTTCCAGTTGAGGTCTACAGTTAATCTTGGGCGTAAGTTTGGTATCACGAATATCCGGCGATTTCCAATGCGTACTAAGTTGAAGGCTAAGGAATGTAGAGTCCCTAAGCTGCAGCCTAACTTAGTACGGGGCAGTTAGTCCCAAGCTGAAAAAATCGGTGATTTCCAATCAGGTTTAGCGATAATCCTCGAGTTAATGAGCATGTTAGGCCTGGGACTAAGGATACAATTTAGACCCAGGCACACCATGGTCTAAGTTGAGGTTTTCGAAAGCGATGCTTCACTGCACGACGTGAGTGTTGGTATGAAGTGTGATTTCAGGGGTACATTTCCCCACCAGATCAACTCAAGTGTCCCGCTGGTTAAAGGTTGTCGTCAGGTCAGTAGGAGATGATAATTTTCCCTTTCTCCTATAGGGATATATAATTTTCAATTCGTAAATGTGAATTGGTTTAGGGTTACGAAGTATTAACATATTAACATAAGTAATTCGTACCAGGGCCATAGCAACCACGGGGATGGGTGGAACCTTCCCCCCCCCCCCCCTCCCTTCCCCCAACCGTCCAAGAAGACGTACAATACAGTTGGTAAATTCTAGTTGTCGAGTTGCCAAGATCGGCTAAAACTTCACTGCCAAGTCCCGTTTCCATGAATGCTGGTTAATCATTATCATATTTCGGTCAGTTTGAAAGTAACGTTTCAGATGCTTTTTTTTTTCTATTAGCTTTCGTAACACTTCTGTTTAGCGTAACACTTCTGTTTTTTTAGGGGCTGGTATCACAGTTACCGTTAGATTTTTCGGTCATTTTCAACTTTCAACTGCTATTCTGCCGTTTCTAATTTAGGTGGAAGACCCCCAATTATATTCATTCGAAACGTGGGACTCTTCTTTGCATCAAGGGTAAATAAATGGGTTTGTCATTGTTAGGGACCGAGCTACTTGTTGATAAAATATGGGGGCTGGTATTACAGTCACTATTCGATTTTTCAACTTTCAACTGCTATTCTGACGTTTGTAATTTAGGTGGATGACTACAATTAGGTTCACTCGAAAGGTCGGAATGTCTTCCTTCGAATGAATCGAATTGGAGTCGTCCACCTAAATTAAAAACGTCAGCATAGCAGTTGAAAGATGAAAATGAGCAAAAAATCGAATGTGACTGTGATACCAGCCCCCATATTTTATCAACAAGTCAATCCGTTATTAGTATTCCCTAACCGTGAAAACACAGTATTAGACACCAAAATGATTATCCTGACTGTTCTATATGCAAAGATATGGCCGATATATGATTTTTCAGCCATATTGGCCGCCATCTTGAATTTTTAAATTTGCTCAAGGGTGACAAAGTGGCACCCCGCAGAATTTCATTAGGTATGTCTTGAAGCAACACAAAACACCACAAAACATTGGACGGACCTTACTTCCAGGTTTTTGGCCCTGCTACCAGACTAGTATGCGAACTCAGAGCTAGGCTGTGCCTAGCGAGAAAAGAGCCGTTTTGTTTGCCTGTTAGCCCATCACCACCGTGGCTTAAAAATATCATAGATACTGTAGAAACTAAAAATAAAATATGCTTTAAACTGTATCTCCGCCAAGTTAAAAGTCTTGATAAGAATTAACTTCGCGAAAATCATACACAGTTGGCAAAACTAAAAATTGAGTTGGCTATTTTGCTTCATGTAGCCTTTCTCTGTTAGACAGTGCCCAGAAGGCGGTTCTGTAAGGAGTAACTCCTAACTGGTATTTCGGGAAGGGGGGGGGGGGGGGGGGAGTTACTGATATATTAATATTCCAACATAACATCACTGCCAGGATTAAAAAACTTTCTTAAGTAAGGCACAAACGTTAACAAAACTGCATAAAACAAAACTTAGTAACAATTTCTGCCAAGTCTTCACTGTCTGAAGTCGTGAAATGTAACAAATTTCATTTACTAGTTCGTCTGCCATTGTTTTAGTTAATACAGAATGTGAACTAAATCCGTACTTCATGAAAATCGGGTATAGCAGGCAAAATTAAAAACTGAGTTTGAAAATTGAGTTGGCTGTTTGATTTGCTGTAGTCCTTTTTCAGTTAACCTATCACTACTACGATTTGAAGATACTTTTATATTCACGCAGAAACAATTCCATTTTTTATACAACAAACTTTTTAAAAATTCCAAAAAAAATTCGAAAGTACAATTTGACAATAAGAGTCCATAAGATCTCAAATTAAAGGACAAAAGTGACCCAAAGGACACTAAATGAGGGAAACATTTACCTAACATCCGTGAATCAAAGGAGAAAAAAATTAAAATGGAGCATGTCGATTTCTTATTATATTTAAAAGCTTTTCTCCAATCATACCTCAAACTGTTTTGAACAAAACTGAATGAAAGGTTTCGCCATTTTTTCCCATATTTTTTTTCATTTTTGAAAAACTGGAACATGTTGTTGCTTAAAAATGTGCAAGTTTTTTGCAGTAATACCCTCTACGTCCTTTAGGATAAAACTGACCAAAGATTTCATTATTTTTCAGCTCTTGACAGTCTTTTTGAAAAATATTTCTCCACTACTGCCATGCTTGCACACAGCAGTTCATTGGCATTCATTATACAGCCTAGACGTCCAAGATATATCCTTAACCCAACCCTCAATCGTCAATGGCTAGCTACGGGCCTGTTTATGTAATTTTAAACTGAAATCTGATAAATTTGGGAAGAAAATATTTTTTAAAAACTGATTCAGTCACAATTAAGTTTTTACGAAAACTGCTATCCTGAAAACCGAATAAGAAAAATCACCGAATTTTGCTTGAAAACAATTTGATACACGAATCTCGACGTATCTTGGAGAAGCCAAACGCGTTGATACTGTTTACAGGTGATATGACGTCACTTGAAGGGTATTAACCAATCAGAGTACTGTACTAGCTAGACCTCAACATGGAAATCGCCAAGATTACCCAGTACTACTTTAGGCCAAAGGTCGGGGTCTAGCTAGCAGACTGCTATTTGACTCGAGCTTATTGGACTTTTCGACAAAAACGAAAAAACAATAAACTTAGTAAGTTTTTGCGGGTGTCATTTTGTATTTTGTTTTTTTTTTGTATTTTAACAGCATTGCGAGATTCTGCGTCGCTTTCTGTTTATGCGAGTGTCATTCCAATTTTTTGTACTTTAGCATTCCAGAGTTGTACTCTGTCGAAATTATTTTATTGTACCTAATTATATTGTTGTTCTTAATATTAGTATTTTCCTTTATTAATTGTTTAATTTTGCAGAACCAGCGGTTGTGTTTTCTATATATATTTTTTTTTGGGGGGGGGGGGGAGAGGAGGAGGTGGGGGCAGCCCCCCGTATATGGCCGGTTTTATAGAGCATTGTTGTGATTTCCCGTTTGCGTGAAAATACTGTGATTTCCCGACAGCGGTCGCCCAAGTGCTTTCACTAGATTCAGTTAGGTACAGGGTTTAAGTGACATAGAGATATAGATGCCGTTTGCATGAAACCATTGTGACTGGAAAAAAACATGACGTCATCAGTACTGTGCCTCTTTGTTGAAAAGAGAGTTGGAATCATTACTAATTATAAAGACAATTCAATAGTTAGCAGTGGCAATCTTGGTGATATGGCGACACACATACACAAACAAACAAACAAATATTATGATCGTAGTAATATAGATTATTATTATTATTATTATAGTAGTAGTAGTAGTAGAAGTAGTAGTAGTAGGGCAGCCCACCCCCCCCTCGTATAGCCAGTTTTATAGAGCATTGTTGTGATTTTCCGTTAGCAGTCGCCCAAGCCTACATTAGATTTAGTTAGAGCCAGGCTTAAGAGATACAGAGGCTAAGATCCCGTTTCCATGAAAATATTGTGACCGGAAAAAAACATGATCTCTGCTGGAAAGACAGTTCGAATCATTACTTATTCAGGGTGTTTAAAAAAAAAAAACGCTACACGTCGAATTTTTCTAAGTCCAACAACCATTCCCCGTCACTATAACCCTTATCCCTGACCTCAGTATAGAAATCAAGAAAGTTATTCCTGATCTCAGGAAAGAAAGCTTTCATTTGCGTTTCAAACAAGAACGCAAAAGGTAACAAAAGCATGTGACACTCCTGGTTGGTGGAGAGGGGGGGGGGAACCAAAATAAACAATAACAGGTCGTAATTAGATTTCAGGTAAAAAGAAAAAAAACCCGTTTAATTGGCCATCAAGCAAAATAGCTAAAATAAAGGCTTTTACAGTATTTGGATTCCAAATAAAACCGCAAAAGGAAAAAAAACGCATGTGGCAACCCTGGATGATGGGGGGCAGGCACTTGTACGGCGGCAGTACAACGTAGCTTCTGCGGCCTCTTATCCCTGATACCCTGTAGAAATCGAATCGCCCAATCAGGGCAGTAGCAAGGAAATTTTATATACCCACTAGAATTAAAAACGAAGAGAGCCCCCCCCCCCCCCGGCTCCACAAAAAATAAAGAAAAAAAATCCCATCCGCCACAATTAAAAAATACCTTACCCAGAAACAATTGCTAGTAAAATTACAAGTGGAATTGCAAATTAAAATAAAAAAATAAAGCAAATCCCTGTTAAACTGAATTTTATTTTAAACACACTTTTTTCTGTCGTGCGTAAGTAACCATACGCGTACTAGGAAAGAGGCCTATGCTTCACGACTTTGAGGCAGAGGACGGCGCTTCGTTGCCATTGAAATTGTATTTCTTTTTTAACACTGTTAAGCTTGTTTTTTTTTTAACATCACTAGTTTAATTTGTTTACCACTTTTTTTAAATTAACAATCAGCACGATTTATTTTGCGAGTACATATTCAACTATTTAACACTGCTCCTGAAGCTGATAAACGTTTCGAAATAACGTAAGCCTTTTATCATGTTGGGCTTACAATTTTGTTGTTAGCTGGCAAACAAATTTTAAACGTAATTATTAACTGCTTCCAAACTGTAAGCTTTCTACATAAACAGGCCATTTTCACGTCGCTTTGGCCTACAGGAACTAGAAAGAATGCTCTTTCATTTGAAACCTTAACCTTTCTACGCTACATGGTTCTCTGGAACTGAACTTAGCACGAATTTTTAAACAAAAATCAACGCATAGTCCACTATAAAGGCCTCACCGCGTTTCGTGCTCTTCGGCCCAGTAGGCAAAACCCCCGCACGTGCGGGGACTGCGGGGGTGCTGGTTACGGCCCTGCGCCCAAAACAACTAGCCAGTATTCACATCTAATCGCTACACCACTTGCTGCACAAAAGGCCTCTTAACGTTTTCCGACAGGAATTTCCAGTTTACAGTACTGTGCTTACTGTGATTGGCTGAGTTTAATTACCGATTTAGTAACTTTGGTTAATGCTAAAATTATGTTGCCCTTCAGCTGCACTGACGTTGCACGCAAAGTTGTGAGTTATGTGACCTGATGTCCCAAGGGCATGCACTATTGTGTGATGTGTAGTATACTGTAGTCCTGGTTGGTCCGTACACTTGGACGTGACAGTAGTTAGGTGTATACAATCTGATACGTATCATTCGATACAGTTTGTTCTTTTATATCCGCATCGTTCGATAGCCAACCACTCGTTCTTTTTGTATTTCATAACGACATGCCACGCACCAAAGCGATATGATATCAGACGTTTTGGTGAGGTGGCATGCTACGTATCTTCAGCCTCCTCCATGCCGGTCAGTGGCACATTTGGTGGAGAAATTTGAAACCAGAGATTCTGTGGAAAATCAACATAAGGGTCACTCTGGCCGTAAACGAACGGCACGAACGATTGAAAATACCGCCGAGATCCACCACGCGTTGCTTGATGAATCAACGACGTCCCAGCGTCAGTTGGAACGGCAAGCGGGTGTGTAACTGCCTTCAGTTAATAGGCTGATTAAGGACATTCACATAGCCTTGAAGATGTACCGTCCACAGCGTATCCACGCCTTAAACGAAGATGATACCGATCGACGCATTCAGTTCTGCGAGGTATTCCTAGATTTCCTTGCAGATGATCCACAGAACGTGGAACGGATATTATACTCAGATGACGCCAAAGTTCATCTGAATGGTTAATCGTCACAACTGCGTATTTTACAGTGATGACAACCCACACGTCACTATGGCGGCATTCACGCCGTCACCTGGTATCAATGTTTAGGAAGGTATATGGGCTGGGGGGGGGGGGGATCATTGGACCATTCTTCCTTGATGGAGCAATCAACAGTGCAGTATATTGTCAGCTGCTAGAAGACAGGATTCAGCCAGCTATGGGAAAAGTGTACAGCAGATATTATTTTCCAAAAAGATGGTGCATCACCGCAATATGCAACACAGGTGTTAGACCTTCTTGATGACCAATTTCCCAACAGCAGGATTGGTAGAAGAGGTGCGATGGAATGGCCCGTGGGTTTGTGCGGTCCGACACCTATGGACTTTAAGTGTGTGGGGAATAGTATACGGGAATTGGTGTCCATTCAACCAGCCCAGGATATTGCAACACTGCAGGTTCTCATTACTGCTGCATTTGAGACATTTACACCTGACTTATGCAGGAGAATATGCTTAGGTGTGGAAAGCAGATGTGGTGAGTGTATCGTTGCTCGAGGAGGACAGTTCGAGCACCTTCGTTCGTGATTCAATCTCCTGGAACATCTTTCTTGTCTCTAAACCTTAATGATGACTTAACTTACGTTATAACTGGTTTGAAACAAAATGTCAAACGTCAGCCTTCTAGAGGTTATCGTATAATCTGGCCCGGCAAAGGGACGAGGGACCGTGGCAAAGTCTTCATCCCCCCCCCCCCCCCCCCCACGGTTACACATGCGTTTTTTCTTTTGCGTTATTATTATTATTTGAAATCTAGGAGGTCCTCACAGAACTGAATGTGTCGATCGGGATCATCTTCGTTTAAGGCGTGGATACGTTCCTTTTGCGAATTGTTATTTGAAATCCACATACTGTAAATGCATTTACTTTAGCTATTTTATTTGAAGGCCAAATAAATGTTTTATTGTTTCTATTTAAAATTAAAAAAATAAATGCACATATTGTTTGTTTTGATTGCCTCCCTCCCAACCCCCACCAACCAGGGCTGGCACATACGTATGTTCCTTTTGCGTTTTTATTTGAAATCCAAATACCGCAAAAGCCTTTATTTAGCTATTTTGCTTTATGGCCAAATAAATGTTTTTTTTTTTTCCTTCTTACGTGAAATCTAATTATGGGCTTTTATTGTTTGTTTTGCGTTTTGAAAACCGGCAACACGGACGGAAAAACGTGTACTTTAAATATTGTTTTGACTGTTTAGACTGTTTGGTCGTCACTACGTCAATGCCAAGGTTCTGCTTTAATAATAGTTAGTTATACACATGATGGTAACCCTTTCCAAAATGGAAATTCCCGTTTTGCAGAATCCCGTTTCTCAGAATTAAAATATTCTTACAAAATTAACCATTGCAGAAGTTAAAGAGGCATGCCTAATTGGAAGTAATTTGTGATTAGTTGTGGTTTCTGATGTTATGTGTTTATCCGCAGCGAGCGCGGTAGCGCGAGCAAAACAGGTAATTTAAAAAAGTTATTCTTAAAAACGAGGTTCTGCAAAACGGATGTTTGTCTATAAATGTTTAAATGTTTTAAATGTTTCGTATGCCTAAAATTTCGTGAACAGTATTTGGCGAAACGGGATTTGGCGAAACGGCATTGACCTCTGACGCAAAAGCTTTTAATCTTTCTTTTTGGCGAAACGGAATTTGGCGAAACGGGATTGACCTCTGAAGCAAAAGCTTTTAATCTGCTTTTTTTTTGGCGAAACGGAATTTGGCGAAACGGGACGTAACCAAGCTAAGTACCTCTGCTGGCTTTGCTTGTGTCGTCGCTCTTGAATGGGGTCGGAATCGTCGGAAAGCGCGGTGAACAGGCCAATTTACGCGTTTGTTGTCTGGAAGGTGCCGTCGATTCTGATGCGACAGTGCTGTCGTTTTTGCAGCTATTGCCACGCGTTTGTGGTCCGTCTGCAACCGCCCGAGTAATTATCGTCCGAGTTCCTTCAAATTTAGAACGAAGACGAACGAGTTAATACCAATTGAAACAATAAATATGCCATCGTCACTTGTAATCTCTAATAGTCGTCATCTTGAAATCAGATGGCCATTTTGAAGTTATGCTTATTATAGACCGATTTCCTTCAAACTTAGAATGAAGACGATACAGTTTTAGCAATTGAAACAATGAATGTACCATCTTCATTATTAATCTGTAATGCATATTATCTTGCAACCAGGCAGCCATTTTGATATGATGCTTATTATTGCCCGATTTCATTTAAATTAAAACATGAAAGCAAAAATTAAAAAGAATTATCTCAATCTATAGCATTCTTCTCATTGCAGGCAGTTGCGTCAATGCACTGTTTTATAATAGTTGTGCTGGAAAATGTTTCTTTTCCAGGAAACTATTGTAATTTCTCTATAATTTCACACGAGAGAGCGAAAGCGAATTCAAAGCGACTCCGCCCATAAACCAATCTATTTATTTTTTTGTGTTGTAACCACAGGCATGTCTGCGTAATTCCGGGCCCAGAATTAGGGCGGATAATTTGATTGTTTTTACTTCGTTTGTGCGTTTTTCTTTTTTTTTTCACACCAACACACGTGTTTTTCACATTTTTTTACATTTTTCACATTTTTTCACACTGGCAGCATCCCTGACCTTTGTAAGAACATACCATTATTTTTTTCACATCGTTGTGCAGCGATACACACTCACCACCTATCGCAAGTTGAAGTTCGACATTAGTGGTTTTCAGTTGAAAGACGTGACCATAAGTGTCAACCCCCCCCCCCCCCACCAACGTGACTTAAAGTGTCAGTGTTTATTCACTTGTCTTTAATTTATTTGAATAATGGTTAGCACTGTTATCGGATTAATGTCGGACGATGAAAGTTTGATGTTTGAGAGTCGAAATCACCTTAACGCGTTGCCAATCCATCTGGTATTGCGGACGCGTTCAATAATTATTTAATTCCATAGGTGGTGATCTGGACCCAAACTATCCCTAATCTTAATAAAACCATCTAATGGTAGTCCTGAGTTAGCATCTACTTTCGATAACGTAACTTATTCTAAATCAGCTGGTCATGATCAGATTACAACTGAGATTGTCGAACAGGATGCTCTACAGATTATTAATGCTCTTGTTGAAATTATTAATCTAAGTTTAACTGAAAGGCCGTTTCCTGTTGACCTGAAAACTGCAAAAGTTGTAACCATTTATAAACGTGGAAGCTGATACGACGTGAATAACTATAGACCATATGCATGTCTTACCTGTCATCTCAAAAAAATGTTGTAAAGGTTTATTTTAATCGCCTCTACTCTTACCATGGCAGAAATAACATTCTTCCTATCAGTTAAAACGGCGTATGTAATATTACTTTGTGAGTTGACGTCCTTAGGTATAGCAAAAGGTGCCTCCTGACAAGGCATGAACTCGCAACAACCTTAAAACCCACACAAAATTCTTAATTCTCAGAGCCGTTATTTGCTCCTTGTGCACAAAGATGACGCATTGGTAAAAAAGAAGCCTCCTGCCAGGCAAATGAGAAGGCCACAAGGTCATACAATGCGAATTCATAAAATTTTCGGCAATTTTTTACCAATTCTCATTGTGCCACAAAATAATTGCTTGATTCAACTTTAATCCTGTACACCTTAGTGTCCTGTTTCATCATGCATCGTCAACGTTTCTTCATCTTTCGTGTACTTAAAGCAACCTACCCTTCATTTGTGCAACCATGGATCCGAAATGTGGACTCCTTAACAGAAAAGGTGATCAAGACAACAATAAATTTGCCGAAAATTTTATGAATTCGCATTGTATGACCTTGTGGCCTTCTCATTTGCCTGGCAGGAGGCTTCTTTTTTACCAATTCTCATTGTGCCACAAAATAATTGCTTGATTCAAGATGACGCATATAAAAGGTTGAAACATAAAAAAATGGGACGAGACCCACACTATTAGAGAGGTTACAAATAACGTTTTAAAGTTACCTTGAGAGTAGGAATCAATGTCCAATCGAAACCAGCTCTTGTATAGAGGAGAGCCAATTAATTGTGGAGTTCCTCAAGGATCAATCCTTGGACCATTACTGTTCTTAATATACGTTAATGAGTTGCCAGCTGTTTCCAATTTGCTTGCGATTGTTTTTGTGGATGACGTCTAAAAAGGCAATGACGTCACTTTCCAACATGGAAGCCCCCAGATAACTTGTGTGTGGGGCCATGGAGGATGTGTGGGGCTGGTCCCATTTTTTATGTTTTAACCTTTTTTATGCGTCGTCTTTGTGAACAAGGAGCGAAAACCAGCTCTGAAAATTAAGAATTTTGTGTGGGTTTTAAGGTTGTTGTGAGTTCGTGCCTTATCAGGGAGCACCTTTTGCTACCAAAATACAGGTATCGGGCTGGAAGAAGTACTGAAGGTGCACAACCAAATTCGTTCAGGATGTTGTTAATGGTTTTGAAGAGAATCATTACACTGTTGCTGTCTTCATTGACTTAAGAAAGGCTTTTGATACAGTAAACCACAACCGTCTGTTGGATAAACTGAATCATTGCGGTATTAGATGGGTTACAAATGACGTTTAAAAGTTACCTTGAAAATAGAAATCAATAAGTCTAATCAATACCAGCTCTTGTACAATAAAGCTAGTCAATTGTGGATTTCCTCAAGGATCAATCCTTGGACCATTATTGTTCTTATATCACTAAATGTTGCCAGCTGTTTCCAATTTGCTGCAATTATTTTTTGCGGATGACGCAATTTTATACCTTTTAGGCAAAGATTTAAAAAAAAAAACTTAAGAAAACCAGTTTCGTTGAACTTAAAAAAACTGTCAATTGATTTAACTTGATTCTCTCAACATCGAAAAGTCGAACTTTATAATTCTTAGAATCCGAAAAAAAACCTGGAATCACCTGCTTAATTTAGTCGCAAATAAATGCAAATTAAAGGAGGTCTCAAACATTACCGTTTCAGGCCTCAAACTTCGGTAAGCGGCAAAAATATCCCCGGAAATATTATCCCCGGAGAAAATATCGCCGGAAAAAATAAAAATTGAATTTGGGGCAATAGTAAAACACCTTCTTTATGAGTATCTGCACTCTGAAGACGATGCGTACATAGAGTACACATCAATGTGCATCTGCTCAGCCTCCATACGAACTGTGTACAGGGAGTACACAAATTGTGTACTGGTAGTACAAAAGCTCTGACGAGAATGTATACACTGCACAGACTGTGTCTTTCGAGTACACAACTCGTGAGGAAGCTGAGCAGGTACACATTGCTGTGTTTTCTCAATACATATAGTTTTCAGAGTGTAGTCTTAATTTATACCATTGTCATGTAGTAAAAAAACGTTCTAGTGCTGGACCTCCGTTTGTACTCCATTCCCCTAACAACAACAAAAAAAAGAAAAGTGGTAAAGAATGAAACCTATCTCCCTAATAATAACGTGATAGGTCTATTAGTGGCATATGCAGGAAACATTTGCGTTGAAGGAGAACAAACTAGCACAGCAGGGGGACGGTGGGGGGGTCATGGGTTCCCCTTCCCCTACTCCCATATCAGAGGCTTTCGTTCGTGGGGACCTGGCAACAAAATAACCAGGTAAGATCTGGCAACATTTATGGGGCGCCAAGTGTAAAGTTGAAAACTACTACATTTTTTGTCGCATTTACGGAACTTTTGCTGTGATTTATAAATATTTGAACTGTTGTTACCCTAATATATAAATCGGACTCCATCAACCAAACATTTATATAT